>JAVSBT010412068.1:0-10708 GCA_033118115.1 Pharyngocirrus eroticus
TGTACATGACAATGTGTATATGGACTTTTTCATCCTTTGGTGCTTGAATTTCCTTGTTAATTAAACATGATTTGGTGAACAATTCAAGATTTCCATTACATTTTGATGATATTGTCATATTTTTTTAATTATCAAAGCAAACTTTTTGTCCTTGGATTGCTAGTGTAGATGTAATTCTTTACAAATGGTGGGAACTTTTTTCTTTTTACAAAAAAGGAAACGTTATTGTCAAAAAAAGAAAATCTGGGTTATCTTTTTGTAAGCATTCATCACAATTTTATATATAGAACACACTATTATGGTCTAGTTTTGTTAAAATATAAGACTAGGTTTTTTTTCAAACTTAATACAAATTCATGTTATTTAATGTTATTCTATTTTATATTTATTAATCATGTTCCAGAAGTCAGTTTAAAAACTTGGAAACCTTCTTGGAGGGATATACAAGAAGGAATCAAAAGTGACAGGTCTCTGATGGAAGCAATTCTACTTAACTAGGAGCTGTATTAAATGGACTTAATTTTTTAAAATGTTCAGCTTACAGAGACGTGTGCTTTTGAGACGACTTTGGATGTAAATAAAATTACATGTTATCCTGCATATTATTCTGTGTTTTTAATTCAACTCCTCAGTGCCCTATCATCTCACTTATGAATATTATGAATATAGTAGATTGTCTTTAATTAGGGCTACCTGAATTTAAATTTTCTATGAACCAACGTCACTAAAAATATGTATAACAATGAGTCAATATATCTTGTTTTTTCTTATTTTTTTATTGTTATAAATTCATCTATCATACATGAATATTACAGTCACAATTTCTGGGTTTCACATGATGAAATCTGCAAAACTCAGAGGGTACTCTTCAAATGTAATGAAGCTTTTGGGATTTCCAGTGGGAAAATATTTCCCTTGATAAAGACGTGTAAAAATTCCTTGGTGCCGCACTAAATAGTTACTGGACATAGTTGTAATGTTTACAAAAAATTAAAGACTTCAATTTAATATAGACCTTCACCAACAATGGTGATGTCACGTTTTTAAAAGTTCTTTTCTTTTTGTAATTTTTTTCTTTTTGCGACTTTTTTTAGTCAAAATTTTCCAAAGTACACACAAGCAGGTCCATGAATAATCATAAACTGGTTGATAGGACATATATCGTGAATGTTCTTCGAGTTGATCATTTTCTGATGTCTATATATGTTTTTTTCTTTGATTGTTTATCATTTGAGTCCTGGTAATATCCCTAGGCTAATTACATTCAAAGATTTTTTTATTAATTACAAAGCGTTGACACATCCTCCATGGATGACCTTTCCTCCATGCAGTATTGGGCTACCTTCTTTGACACAAAGCGTCCCTCAGTCCTAGTATCATGAAAAAAATAAAGAAATGATTTGAGTCCAATTTTACATTATATACATGTGTGACATTAATTTAGATGGAATCAAATAATCATGATACAGTCTATCATTTTTACTTCGAGGAAGGCGATAGCAAGGTATATAGTTATAGTTTTAATATACATTCTACTCCCAGTTCAAAATTAACATGCTTATGAATGGAATAAAGTAATTGCTGGGGCTGGTCTTGTAATTGGAATTTAACTAGAAAAATATATATAATCAAGGGAAAGGAACAGAAAACATTCTTTGGAAATCATACCTAAAATTACTATACAACTAGTTCAATAATTTACTCTTGGCCGTCATAAAATTTTGACAAGAAATCTTTTGGTCTGGGGTTCCAGGTGTCATTGAACCATCTCATGATGTGGGTTTTTTGTTTCCAGATGTTTACAGTCTCTACAAGGTCCATCTGACCCTAAAACAAATAAGAAAAAAGTAATATTATGGCTAAGGATATACAGTCTCTTTATGCTCTTGTAAGCAGTTTGAAATGCATAAACATTACTTTTAAAATTGATTTGACATTAACAAACTTACTATAATATTAAACAACATTATGGAGCATCAAACACTATTTCTACCATAAATGAAAGTCTTACTTGTTTATTTAAATACAATGATTCCAATAGCACTATAAACAGAAACAATTTTGTACCAATCTTGCAAAAAAAATAGATGTGCAAGTCTTTTTGGTTAAAAGGTGTATGAGATACCTGTACAGTTTAAACATGATGTCATTAAATACTGTCATAATTTTTTTTTATAGAAATGAAATTAATAGTTTCAAACTCTGCAAAGTGTACCTGTAATGCTTAATGTTACTTACCTTGACAACTAAAATATCTATGGCTCGTATATCAGATACATGCTTATTTACAAGAAACATATCTCTAAGTTTTGAATATGCTTGCTGTTTTGTTATTGGGATGTCATAATTGAGCACTACAAATAGAAATACAAAAACTAAATGATCCTGTCAGTATAAACTATTGGACTAGTCCAGTCTTAGCCCTAGGTTAAACGAATTTACTGTAGCCTTAAGTCTAGTAAAGAGATCTAAAGAAGATGTATCTTCATTGAAAGATATAAACATCCATTTAGTGAAATAAATCATAAGTGGATACCTCTATGATGCTATTCATAACCAGAGATGTGTTTTAAATGTTTATTTTTATATTTTGAACTGTACTTCAGTCTACAGATGCCTTCAATTGTGAAAAAAAAAAGCCCCCAAAAATGTAAAAAATTCATGAAACTGTTCCAGCTCTGTCAGTCTGTGTGTGTTGACAGTTTGACAGCTAGACTGAATTTGTCAACACTTTGTAAACAGCCTCATCTGCTAGACAATTACCATTATATTTTGTTCATTGATTTAAATACTGACTACAGAAGAAAATCTTTAAAAAACACAAATTATACTGTAAACATAAACATTGTTTTGATCATAGAGACAGTGAGTGAGTGGGTTGAGTGACTGTTCAATGCCAGAGTGTGCAGACTAAACCTGGGACCGATGACCTTGTCAATACTTACGTTACATTCAAATGATACGGTTAACAATGTACTTACTTATATAGGGTATTTGTCTGTACCATGCCTTATATAAATTCAAAACTCGTCTTTTAGCCTCTACACTGTCCATAGACATGATAGGCTTTACTTGCCTAGGACCCGAGCGGACGATTCTTGAGGCCATTTTTCTCGTAGTTCTCGCCAATGTTTGTCGAGAAAAAACGATTATTGAAATATGAGAAGCTGGTTCCTTCCCACTTAATTTAAAACAAAACTTAAAAAAATAATGTTTGTATACTCTACTTTGATTTAAGTTCAATCCAAAAAAGTATAAAAGGAGTAGATGGAAGACTGAAATTATTTTTCACAATCCTGGCTACCCATGGTTCAAAATCAAAAATGTCGGTATCCTGTCAAGTGTCATGTCTCAAAAAACAGTGTATTCACCGACGCCCTCACAAAGTATTATAACTAGCAGCATAATTATCTAGCAATTACTTAAAACAAAGTCCAACAATTCATCTTTGTTAGAAAGTGGATATAATAGCATCATAGAAAAGAGAAGACATGGTAAGACAAGACTCCAAAATATCATTTTATCTTCATTTTGTTCCTCCAGCACTGCTGGGGCCTAGAACTAGTCAATACTAGAACTAGAACTAGTAGTAGTAGTAGAGTAGTCAAGGAAGATAACCAGTACCTTATCTTAATGAGGACCATATGTATTTGATGATGAATAATGATTTTTTTTTAAACTCACCAAAAACGTATGGTTGGTTGAATTTAAGTTGAACACTAGAGATCTGAAGATATCAAATATTACCTTAGACCCACCAAAATTATACTAATTTGTGAGTAATTATGGATTCACGTTATCTTCATAATTGCCGCAAAATGTTTGCATGAAAGACCATATGGTTATTAAAAAAAGTTATGAAATATTCTTGTTACTAAATTATTATTTATATTTCAAGAGTGAAACTATTTTATTTATAGGCCTCTGATCAAGATTCACTCCTGGCTCTTGAAGGACTGATGACAGAGTTTTTTGGTCCCCAGACTACTAATGAAAGGAAAAGAAGTATTGGTAAGCTTTTGTAATAGATACCAGGGAACGAAACGAGACAGGAGCATAATTATACTCCCTCTCCTGTTATTCCTCCCGCCAGAAGTTCCAGGGTCCCATGTTAATGCAATGAAGCAGGAGTCATTTGACTCCCGCGGGATTCTCCTCGTTTCATTCCCTGAATTACTCTGGAATAGATTATTTGAAGACTTGTTAACATGAATTTTCTGTCAGTGATTCTGAGTCAAATTGCATTTACTTTTGTAGAGGAGCTGTTACACAATTTCAGTCAGCAAAAAGAATCATGGAAGCATTGCTTGTTTTTCATGATGAATACAAGTAACCAGTATGTGATGATGTATTGCATGACAGTATTAGAAGTAAGTGATACCAAGATTAAAAAAATTAAGAGTTTCAAAAAAGCACCCCCATAAACCTGACTGTTATGAAATACATAAGCACTAGATAATGGTCAAGAAAAATGTCTGAATGACATTGAAATGACTATTTTGAGATAAATGTGTTATCAAAATATCATGAAATGGCTCAAAACACCATACTAAATGATATTAATAAAACATTGACAAATATTACAGTGGTAATTGGAAGCTCTCAGTATGAGTTTATATGGGCAGTCAAAAGTTTTAATCGTTTACTAATGACATGAAACTGGTTAGATGAATCTACATAGGACTGACATGATATATTATCTCATTTTCTTTTCTGTAATATAGAACCTTATCAATAGACAGTGGATTGGCTTAGAAGCACCAGACAAAATGGAGATTAGAAGTCAACTGAATAGGTTTCTCCTGGCACAGCATGATAGAGCTCCATCATACATCAGAAATAAGTTAGTCAAATTGGTAGTGGACATTGGCAGACTGGACTGGCCTCATTTCTATCCAGACTTTTTTTCAAGCATATTACAAGTAAGCCTCCCATTGTTATTAGCAAGTTAAAACTATGAAGAATTATTTACTGAGATTAGTGTCTGCTTGAAAGATATGATATTTGGCACAAAAATAAAATGTTTGCATTTTAGAGTTGAATAAAATGGGATGTTGGCACCTTCAGATGTATCCCCTGATTTATCTCCCTACTTTCCCCCAGTTGTGCACAATCAAGTATACGCATAGGCTTATTTCTGAAGTTTAATTTGCGCAGTTTTCTTTTTTCTGACTCATCGCTGTATATATCCAATGCTGAATATATAGCAATGAGTCTGAAAAAAGACAAGTGTGTGAAAGAAACACATGCGCAATCTCTATCTTCGGAAATAAGCCTATTCATAATCGGGGAAATTAGGGAGATAAATAAGGGGCGACATCTGAAGGTGCCGACATCCCATCGAATCTGAACTTTTTGGCGATTATTGATTATTTCGAAATCTACTTTACAGCTCTGCCAACAACAGAACACAGTCACACTAGGCCTTGTCTTGTTACAAACTACCTCAGAAGAATTAGCATGTCCAAGAGAAGATCTTAGTGTTTCAAGGAAAGAAGAACTGCAAAGACTACTGTTAGCACAAGTACCTAGTGTCCTTAATTTGTTGAACAGTAAGCCAATCATTTAACCTGAATAATCAAATAAGATGTAGAATATACATACAATTAATATCATATACCTTGGCTTAAAAAAAATGTGTTTTTTGTCATTCAGTGTCATGGTTAAGAAATTTTTTTTCTATAATTATATTCATATCCATGAACATAATAATTTTAGTTAAACTTTCAGTATCAAAATTAAAGAAACAGCCATTTGATAAAAAAAGCTTTTCATGTAGATTGAAAGTTGATTTTGTTGTTCCAGACATTCTCAGTTCCACTGTAGAAAAACATAGGTCAATGGTTACAGCTACACCTCCACCTTCACCTACACATGGTCAAGTTGACGATTCTGGGTCACCTAACATGAACCAAACATCACCAATCAAAGGTATTTATTGTGTGATTAATGGTCATGTCATCTTTTGGTTGGAAAAAAAAAGTTTTATGTGCAAGTTTACTTGTCTGATATAAGCAAATATGTTATTGGTTCCCAGATCCATAGGCAGAAAGGATTGTTCAACTTTGGAACATATTTTTTTGAGATAATTTCTTTTCTAATTTGACGATAATGATCATTCACATGATCAAGGCCTTTAGTGAAGGCAGAAACGTATGAGGTAAGAAAAAAACATTGTCTCAAAAAAATATGTTCCAAAGTTGAATAATTCTTTCTACATATTTCTCTGGTATTTAAGCTACCAGGAACTTTTACTCAAATTAGTTTGCTCGATGAATAAAATGTGTCACTTTTATGTGTTTTTGTGCAGGAAGTATTGGAAATATTATGAAGATGTCCAACAATTTAGCACAGACAGAATCATTGCCTCCTTTTGATAATTTTTCACATCATATTTGTGTCCTGGGATTGAACTGCTTGGCTCATTTGTTTAGCTGGATACCACTGTCCACAACTATAACTCCACCACTGATTAGTACAATATTTCAATTTGCTGCATTTGGATGTGAGTTTGTGCCGAATCAGAAAACAGGTAGCCCTGGTTCAAGTTTTAACGAGGCCGCTGATCAGCAGTCCTTGGGTGTACTGGCTATGTGTTGCATCAATGAACTCCTTGCTAAAAATTGTGTACCTCAAGAATTTGAAGACTTTTTGTTGCTTATGTTTCAACAGACTTTTTCACTCCTACAAAAACTGACAAAAGATAGCACAACAAGTTCGTCGGGAAATAAGTTAATAGAACTGGATGAAAACTACCTTGAAAAGTTTACTGAATTTTTGAGACTCTTTGTAAGCGTTCACCTGAGGAGATTTGAATCAAACAATCTCTTTCCAATCATGGACTTCTTAGCATTATTGTTCAAGTATACTTTTAAACAAGTAAGTATTTTCACAAAAGACCATAATACATTCTTCTTAATCTTGGAAATACAAATATTGCCCCATTCTCAAACTATTCATCGAAATTTGTTACATGTATCTTCTTCTAAGCTCCTCGTCCCGTTTGGGACATAAGGCCTCAACAATCTTTCTCCATCTTTTCTGATCTTTTGCAATGACCTTTGCCTCTATACATCAAAATATGTTATGTGTATGGCCACTTATTATTACATATCTTCAAAGACTTTTGTTTAGAACTTTGCATTTTTGATATTTTTCCTCAGTTATAACCTTCAGAAAAAAATAATTGACTCGTCACACAAAGTGAAAAGTCTAAATATTTTGTCCTTCAACTTTATTATATTTTCAGCCTTCAAATGAGGGATTCTATTCGTGCTTAGAAATTTGGTGTGTATTTTTGGACTATTTAGCCACTAAATTGGATTCTAGATGTATATCTAGAGAAGCTGTGTTGGAGAAATATAAAGAAGCTTTACTATTTCTAACAACTCAAATTCTTCAAAAATTACAATTCAGATTTAATCAATCCCAGCTTGATGAACTGGATGATGAAGTCATTGATGATGATGTAAGTGACAGAGTTTCATATTTCCATTTTAGTGGTGAACATTCGTTGAAAGATATTAGTGCTATGATAATTTAGTATGTCTTCTAGCTTCTCCATTCCATTTCTGTTGTAGAAATCTCGACAACAAAGTAAAAAAATATCACATAATGATTTGTATTAATAGCTGAAATATACACTGATCACAAAATGTATGTATGTAATATTTTAAATGATCATATATATGCATGAAAATGATTGTTCTTTTCAGTCTGAAACAGAATGGCAACACTTTTTATGTCAGTGTCTTGAAACAATTGCTAAAATAGCTGAACTTATGCCTTCAGAGACTTTCAGAATGCTTGTAAGTATACCCATATCCACACTAAGCTGTACAAAAGTAAAACTTTAGTTTAGGATATTGCATCTAAAGCATGCAAGTAGGCAAGATGATTTTCTAAATGTATAGTTATCCCTATACTGTCTAGCCCAGATATATTCAAATTGTTTTGTTTCTTTTCTTGCAGTATCAGCCATTTTCTGAAAACTTGGAGGTCTACCTTGGACTTGAACAGTTTGTTGTTGACATTCCACAAGGTAGAAGATTAAACATTACTGCAGAAAATGAATGCAGGAGACTGCATTGCACACTTAGGGATTTATCTTCTCTATTGCAAGCATTGGGAAGACTGTCTGACCACTTTATTGGAGAGCAATTCATGGAACAGTTTTCTGATGCTCAGATGCTGTTCAGCAGGTCATTTTTCTTTGGAATTAATTGTGATGCTGATTTAATCATTAAATGTTACTGTTGCAGACAATGCTAGACTCGTAGACTTCATATTCCTCAGATGATAATATGTTTTTACTATAAATATTTTAGAAGGTTAGATAGCTGGGAATTTTCTAGTTGTTTGAAGCATATGGTGGCTAAACCATCATCGGATGAGACAAAAAAAACAATGCCCCATGCAACTTAGTATGTAAAAGAACCTGATAATATTGAAAACGATACATTTATCAAACAAAAAACAAAGTGTGTAGGCCCTTAAGTGGCAGCATCATTATTCTGATATTTATTTATATATGATGAACTCTTTTTCAGACTTGTTCATACTACTGCTTATGGATCTAAGTTAAAGCTGTATGAGGTCAACTGTGCAGCAGTCAATGATGTCTTGAAAGGGGATTTTATAGAAGTGTAAGTGTCCATGTTTTGACAAGAATGGTGTTCTAAATGTTACAATTTTAGTTGATCTGGCAGCAATTACAATACATGTTAAAGAAAATTTGAATCTTAACTATATCCTTGAAATACTTGATGGCAAGTTGCATCAACATTTTATCATTTACAAATATTTCGTGAAAGTTTAGTGTAGACAATGTTGTATAATCATTTAGAACTTCTCTGTGCCATTGTATTTTTTATACCAAGGTTCCCTGCATGATTTCATGACTTTATTTTCCAGGCATGCCCAAGCTCTGGCATCTGTTAAAGCATACACAAGTTGGCTTGCTATATTTTATGTCCAGTCCTACAATCATGAAGATGAAAAAAAGAAGTGTGCTGAAATGATCACGACACTTACATCAGCCCTACTACCTCACTTTGAAAAGCAACGTCAGGTAACTGTCATATTTGTACTGGTGATAAGTCATTTTTATTTTCAATACTTTAGAAAAAAATAATTATGCAAAGAAATCATATAGGCAATTTCCTTTCAGGTACCAGAAAAAGTGATACAATCAGCGGCACAACTCCTGTATTCTTTGATGACAACTGTCAGACCATCATTCCTGCTGCAGATGCCTGAAGTACAAAACCTGTATGGTAATATCAGTGGTGGATCATTAGGTGCTATGCCATTAGAGGTAACTTTGAATCCTTACAATGAACTTTTGTCTGAAATAATTGTTTCCCTATTACATAAAAGCTACCTAGACTTTTGTAAATGGTACAGGGTATTTAAAAAAAAGGATTGATCTCTTTGCAGGTTCAACTGATAGTGTACAGATCATTGTCACACTATCTATTACTTCCATGGCCAAGTATACCAGACAGCAAACAAGAATGGCCAACGCGGGCTGCACATCATGGTAATTTCATCAAACAGTTGACTACAAGATTTGTAGAAATCAAAGATGCTTCAGTTCTCTCTGAAAACAAAGTCTTGCAGGATCAAGGTCAGGTTCCTGAATTTAATCACGGATTTTTTTTAATGTATAATATACATACATGCTGTATTTAGTTTGTGTGATTTTTCCATAGGTGGGTTTCAAACATAATGATGCTGCATCTTCTACCAAATTACATCATTATGTTTATAGATGTTATCACATATTGATTTGTATTATGAGTGATGAGAAAGATTGCAAAATCATGCATGGAAGAAGCTTTTTAACAATAATATTTATCCAGCTACGTTAATATATTGATATAATAACTAATGCACCTTTCAATATTTTACAGTCAGCCCATGCATTCAAAAAACGTTGCAAGTCCTCAGTGATTTAGTACAAAGTGTGACACAAGAGGGGGTGATAAAAAGTAAACAAATATGCTATGCCTCTTTGCGAGAAACAGTCGAGGTGTCACTTGTCATTTTTCCTGTGTATATCCATCAACCAAGTAAGTTTAACATGTACATATTAACTATGCAAGGATACAATGGTTATGATTTATTACCTTTTGCTCAACTTTTGACTGGTTAAAATATTGCTTTCTTTCGTAAAAGCTTTCGACCACTCTGTAGTCTTTCTCAGTCAGTTATTGTTTTTGACTTCGAAAGTAAGCAAAATTTTAGCCAGTCAAAAGTTGAACTTTTTACTCATGTAATGAAACACTAGTAGTTAGATCACGAATCTACATAAATCGATTAAAAAATGTGTGTGAACACTTGGGAAGACTGATTTTAACATTTCGGAAGAGATATTTACCATAATTTTCATCTTTACTTCTAGGGGTGACAGAAGATTTGTTGGGTTACTTTCTTGCATTGTTTGAAGGCCTGAGAGTTCAGATGGGGATCCAATTTATTGAACAAACCATTCAAACTTTCATGAGTATGTTTACAAAGGAACAGCTGTCGGCAACAATCAAATCAGAAAGCACGTCTGGTTACAAAGTCATTGAAAAGTAAGTAGTTATCTTGTCAAATTTTGAAATATCAAATGCAGTAGAATCCCTGTATAGTGATCATCGTGGGACCTAACAATTTTTGATCACAAATGCGAAATAGCCGCTTTAGTGGAAAAATCACATAT
>JAVSBT010412179.1:0-25475 GCA_033118115.1 Pharyngocirrus eroticus
TTGTTGTAAACATTATCAAGATATTTTTTTTTTACTGGAATGAAAGATTAATTCAGGAAAACTGTTTTAGCAATTATCAAGTACATATATTAAACTATCAAACACAACAAAAAAAGCAAGAATAGGATTTTCATGAAAAATGATGTTTCTCAACGACCAGGGTCCCCTTAAAATGTAGAACCAAAAGGTGCGCATTAAAGACTAACCAGGAGCATATTCGTCCTACTTTTTAATGTGAACACACTCGAAATTGTAAACAACAAAATATTCTTACAGATGCGTTCACTTACATTCACTGATTAATTTAATTTGAGAGTAACGACTGGTCACTGCTATGTATGGTTCGATATTTTGTCATGAAAATATCAGTAAGTGTATTCTCATTCATTCATTTCAGGGCAAGTGAGGTCATACACGCGCGGAGCTAGTAAAGTAATGGCAGATTGTGGCCTACGTGAGATGAAATGCAATAGCCTTGTAAGTGACAATTGTCCCGTCTGTGCTCTCTGTGGTTCCCTAGAAAAATTAAGACTATGTGCTGGCTGTAAGGATTCTTTTTATTGCAGTAAAGAACATCAGAAGTCAGACTG
Organism: Pharyngocirrus eroticus; assembly: GCA_033118115.1. NCBI lineage: Eukaryota > Metazoa > Annelida > Polychaeta > Saccocirridae > Pharyngocirrus > Pharyngocirrus eroticus. Next base: position 591 of record JAVSBT010412179.1, read on the forward strand.
GAAAAAACACAAGACAGTTTGTAAACAGGCTATACATGTACGTACAGTACATGATTCATGTGCTTGCAGTACAGCTGGAAACAGCGTGACAGACAACAGTACAGAGAACGGTGCGTGTGGTCATGCATCTACACGCAGCCAAGCTGGTAATGATCCTATAAGTAAAGCTAGCAGAGAACATCAAGTGGATCAAACATTGGACCAACAAAAAGGGACCAACGTTGACAAAGCAGACATTGTAGAAGAAAATCACCAAGAAGTAAATGAATCCACAATGACTGGCTTTAACCACACGTTGCAGCCTACAAATAGTGTAAACAAAACCAGATCTAGCAGAATAGGTCACAGGGGGAAGGGGAGGTATCGGGGTAAGGGTAAAGGCATGGCCCCACCAACAGAAGAAACCCCGTCTGAAGAAACAAAAACATTAGCTAATTATGTTGTTCGGTGTATGAATGACTATGGCATATGTGTTGTAGATAACTTCATGGGACTTGAAAAGGGTGATCTTATCTATGATGAAATTGCTGAGTTGCAAGAAGCTGGGGTATTTAAAGATGGACAACTAGTCAGTGCCAGTGGAACTAAAATAGGTGGCTCTGATAAAATACGAGGAGATCAAATTACATGGATTGAAAAGGGTGATGAAGGGAATGAATCTATTAGTTTCCTCATTCATCGTTTAGATTCTTTGATGGTGACTTGCAATGGAAAACTTGGAAAATATGACATTAGTGGGAGAACAAAGGTAAGTTGTTGTTTATTGTCATTGATAATTTGATAGATTAGATAATTGATATATTAATATTAGTGAAGCCCTGTAATAATTATACAAAGGAATAACTCAACAGATTCTAAGAATCATAGTAGAATTTGATGATTCATCAACATCAATAGAACTAGAATAGAACTAGAAGACTAGTCCCAGAAAATTAAAACCCAAATCCCAGATCCAAAAGAATCAAAAACCAAAAACCAAAATCCCAAATACCAGATAATTCACCCCCACAAAACCCATATACTAGATCCCAATGAATCAAACTTTTCTAATCCCATTTAATTTAATACTGATAAAATCCCAGGTCCCAAAAAATTCAAATGGTAAATCCCAAATCCTAAATCCCAAATAATTCAAAAGGTTGAATCCCAATCCCAGAGAATAAGTAAACCCCAGATCGGTAGGAATTCTATTTGTAATTCCCAAGTCCTAAACGATTCAAAAGGGTGAAATCCCAAGTCCCGGAGAATCCCTCCCCCCCCCCCTCCCTCTATTAATGATCAAATTCAAAAAATCATAGCTCTCTGTATATGATCTCTCTGGCAGCAAAATCATTATCATCTGAGACTTCACCATCCACATGCACTTAAAAATTGACATCAAACTCCAACACTTCAGGTCTTGTTGCTGAATATCCGTTTGGACAAATTATGTATTTTTTGTTTGTTTATGTTGGAAATGAGACTACTATGCATGCCAAGGGTGTCCAGTGTATTTTTTAAAAAAGTAACTGTGCTTTGGAGAACACAATCTTATTCAAAATCAAGATTCATGCCTCATCCGCTAGAAAGGATGATAATAAATACAGTATTTCTATAGCGCCTCTCACTTAATCAGTTCTACTATAACTGAAGGGGTTGCTGTTGTCCTTTTCTACGTAAAGGGGTAGCATTTGTTGCATTTGCGACACACCGCTGTATCAAAATCCAATGCAATTTGTATATTTCTTAAATAAATAAAATATTTTACCAGATTTAGATGACAATGTAATTTATTAACATGGTAAAATATAATTTATAATTTACTTTATTTATTTAAGAAAATATACAAATTGCATTGAATTTTACGACAACAAATGCGACCCTTTACATAGAAATGGACAACAACAACCCCTTTAGCTTTATGCTAGGTTATGATTGAAGAAATATATTTTTAAAAAATGGAATAGAGAGAGGGAAAAAAGCTAGAGTTGGCCAAATGTTTGTGCAAACTTTTGCCTGCTCACAAAGTATCACAGATCAATGGTATACCTGACATTTTCCATGTTGTTTACAAATCTGTGCATTTCATACCATAAATAAGTTAATTGACATGCATCAGTATGTGGATAGTTCTGCATATGTACATGCATATGAGCAGAGAGAGAAAGAGAAGAGTTTGTAATCAAAACTTCAAAGGATCCTAGTTTTTGTTCTTTGGTTATTAGGCTATAGGATGAATTGACCTATGCATTATTAAAATCATTTTTCAATTAAATATGAACCATTGAACTTACCAAAAAATTAGATCCATTTATCTAGATGAAATTTACCAAAAATGAAATGAATGATTGTTATGTTTTGTTTAGTAAGACTTGCCATCATGATAACATTATTTTTGTTTAGTGGCTACATCTAGCTGTGCATATTTTCTAATTAGTTTTTAATCCATTGGCTTCAAGTAAGACAGTACATGATAAAATGGATGTATAATAAAGACCCCCTATTTGCCACGTTGTTGATTTTTGGTCTAGAATATTTTTATTAGCTCATAGAAGACTTTACTACGTGTGATTCAAAAGGACACTGCCTATATATGACTTGGCTATGCACATGTACAATGCATGTGCTTGAGAGTGGCCTACCTGCAACTGTTCATGTTGTACATGTACAGTCTGTACACATTCCAAAGAGAGAACATTGCAGTAGCTCATAGTCATAAATCATCTATTCGCAAAGCATGAGTAACTTCCAAGAAAAAAAGTATCATTGGAAGGATTGATTTTTTTATATTAAATGATTAAAGTTATTGTTTGTATAATATGCTATGAGGCAAAAGTCATGCAGTGTCATAGTTCACATGATAAGTTAGTAAAGAAAGAACTACGTCCTTCAGTAGTTTTTAATATTTATACATCTATACATCTATATGTACTGTTTTCCCTTTTTAGATTAATTTCTGTAATGGGATGAATTGAAAATCAAAATGTAACTCAATTCTTTGTCTCTACTTACAAGTTAATATTTATGAAAAACAATAGACTTGGACATAAAAGAAAAATTTCATTGATGAAAGTTGAAACTTAATCATAGTTTTGTAGAAAGTTGAAAAGACCATGATAACATTGATGAGTTGATTTTTTAAATCATAACTGTTTACCAATTAGATACTACAAAATACATTATTGTAATTAGATCCTGAATTGCAGAATTTCAAAGATGTAATATTCATTATCAGGGTATTAAACCTTTACTGAAATATTGTAATTGAAACGGTTATCTAATGTGGTTTTAGTCCCACTCTAACTAAGTTAACATGAAATTTCTCTGAGGATTTATAATATTGCATTAATACCATGATGATGAATATGACATTATTGCAATACGAGACAAAATTGAACCTGTGATGCATTTAGTCTACAAATATCTAGTTACCATTTGTTTATTCTCATCACTTCTGCTAGAAATATTTTACTGTATTTAATTTTTCTTTGGCATCTTAAACTAGGAGATAAGATATCTTTTTTATTTAGATTGCTGAATCAATTTAGATGCATTTAGATTGTTTAAGATTGCAATAACACAATTTAATTGTTTCTATACTTAGTTAGATATTTATTATCAAGGTCATTTTTTTCTTCATTTGGATGGTGCATGTTGTATTGTGCTTGAATACTTGAGCATTGATTGCTCTCTATTTAAGTTGAACGGTATTTTGCAACATGTTCTATATCTCAAGTTGGAAATGCATTTGTGGCTTACATGGCTCTTGTCATGTAGGCAACCTCTTTTCTGAAATCCAATGAAAATGTTGGATCCAGGCTGGGTTTTATTGCAAAATTCCAACAAAAAGGCATCTTTTTCTCTTATTAATGTAATTCAACCAAGTCATACTGGGTTATTTTCCTAACATTCTTGTGTTTTTTTAAAGCATTTAATTGCATTGTCAAAGTATTTTTCGCTCTTAAACATATCATTCTTAAATGAATTATAATAAAAGTATTCTAGGTTTCTGATGTGTATATGACAAAAATCATGACAAACAATTCAAGATATTGCCACTTCAAATTTCAAGTAATTTCTAGATTAGGCCATGATTTTTCACATTAAGAGATATGTAAATTTTCATCTATTTATATAATCATCATCATTATCATGAAAATAGCCTTTTCATTATAATCATATAACAGTCAAAGTACCATTTTACATTCATTTTGACAGGTAATGTGATTGTACTTTTGTATACCTCAAGGAGAAACTGTCCCATTTCTTCTGGTTTTACATTAATTATTGAAAAGGAGATAAGAGAAGGATGTTTGATTTGATGGAAAGCATATAATTTCTACGTGCAATTTGACATGATGGCTTTGCCCTATTAATAGACAAATAGAATGTCTCTATTGTAAAATTGTAATCATGTAAAGAAATAATTCAATGATGATAGGAATTGAATTTGATCTGTTTGAGAGAAATAACATGCAGTATCACTGTATGTTTCAAAAAGGTACCAAACTAGATACTTCTCTCTACAATGCCAGTTGGCAAATTCTTTATGGTCAGTCTCAATGCAATATGAATAAGTGACTGAATTGTTTAACTTAGAATAAAAAAGTTATTTATTTATTTTTATTTACAGGCAATGGTAGCATGTTATCCAGGAGCTGGTACTGGTTACATGAGGCATGTAGACAACCCTGGTGGAGATGGAAGATGTGTGACTTGTATTTATTATTTAAATAAAGACTGGGATGTAGTGGTAAGTTGTTTGAAAATGATCTAACTATATTTGCATGCCATATAAAATCTTGCTGTTTTTTTAATTGTTTTTCTATTCTAAGAATGTAAATTAACATCACATGAATAGTTAAAGGTATAAAAAGACTGTAATGGACATCATCACATTGGAATGATTGGCCTTTTGGGTCCATGATTGTTGTATCTTGGGGGGGGGGGGGCTTTTACTGTCTTTGATTTAGTTCTTGAAATACATTTTGGTTTCATAACAAACATATGTTGTGGATTTTGAACAGGCATATCATTACCAGTGTTCTACAAAACCAAGATGTTATAAATATACTTATCATGTCATATACATGTGATATAATTACCAAAATCATTCTACTTCCACGCAAACCAAAACTAGTTGTCCTTGGTGATATTTTCATAGCCTAAAACATTCTTTGGTGTTACGTGTCTGCCATGTCACTGAAATGGTGATTTATGCCTTTCCACTTAGCCTCTTCTAAATGTAATGTTATAGGCTAGACTTCTAAAAAGATCATGAACAAAAAGAATCCAGAAATAATCATTTGGGCATGGTAGAAGATATTTGTTATATCTTTGCTGTAACTATCCATACATTTGTAGAAATGGTAGTTTGGAAAAGGTTTCTAATTATTCAATTAAGTCAGCATTTAAAGAATGAAGATGCCCCCCCCCCCCCCCCTCCACCATTCAAACTGTTTATAATGGATTGCTTCATCAATATATCAAATCATATAATCTATTCTTCTTTTTTCTAATTTTTCTCTTAACAGAAAGATGGTGGTTTACTTCGAATATTCCCTGCACAGTTTAATCAGGTTGCTGATATAGAGCCAAGATTTGACAGACTCCTATTTTTCTGGTCAGACAGAAGAAATCCCCATGAAGTTCAACCAGCTCATAAAACAAGGTTGGTTGAAAAAATAATGTTTAAAATAATTGTTTTAAAAAAGGCCTGGCAAAAGTTTGGTACTGAGTGACCTTGTGTTTTGGTGTTGTTTGTGTGGGAGGAGGGAGAGGGGAGGGGAGTGGAGTGGAGTGGAGGTTACAAAAAGCAAAGTGTTACATTTTGCTACATCTTTTGGTGTAGATTTATAAAAGAACGACTAAAAACATTCATTGGCATAAATAGTTCCAAAGATTTATAGCCCTGCTCTAGAAATTTGACCTTTGTTTTTGACAGTGTCATATATTTTCATGGGATATTTGGAGCTGGACCAACTTTTCTAGTACTGTTATACTGAATACATAGTACATACACAAAGTTCATTTTGGTACATATTTCCATACTTGAAGTGATACACCCTTTGTGGATATATGAATTTTAAGACTGATATGTTATTTTGAAAAATATTTTGGGTTTCAGTCAGTTCAAAGAGCCTAGAGGTCACATATTTAACCTTAAATAAAGTTCCCATCTAGACCTAATTTGAAAAATCCTTTGTTTTATTTCCATATGAGTATTATAGTCAGTGATTTGATATTTTAAATTGATTCAATTCTTTTTTTACACAAAAGGTATGCAATCACAGTTTGGTACTTTGACAGAGAAGAAAGAGAAAGAGCCAAGCAAAAATTTCTCACACAAGGTAAGCTTTAGCGATGTCTGATCTTTTAACACAGATTTGTTGTTTTGATAGACTATAAATATATTGATTTAAAGTGAATATTGATTTTGGTAATTATATCACATGCATATGCCATGATAAGTATATAACATCTTGGTTTTGTTGAATACTGGTAATGATATGCCTGTTCAAAAACCTTTACATAAGTATGCATCAAGTTGAATTGTCCTCTAATGTCTTTATTTTCAAAATTATGACAGCCTTTTTTTTAATTCTTTCAGTTGCTGGAAAAGAAAATTCCAACAAGAGACCTGAAGGAGACATGAAGGCTCCCTATCAATAACTCTTTGTTGGTGCTAGTTGGCTCATGAACATTAACCAATTGAAGACTTTATATTGGTGTTATACTGTATAAATAAAACAATCAAATAACAGCTGAAAGACATTGGTAATTCATGGCTTTGATTGTGTTTTTACGATGCGATTGGCTATGGATTCACCAATGAATTTGAATGTCATTGTTATAATGTAAACAATTCTGCATTAACCTGAAACATGCAGAAGCAAAAAAAATGTGGTCTTTGATCATCTTTATGATTAATAATCACAAAGCTAAAATTTGTTATGAAATCTACAAAATATTCTACTTGAAAATTCATCCAAGGAGGGTAATTTTCCTTAATTTTCTAATTATTGTCACATTATATTATTGTAAATATTTGATCATCATAATTTATCTGTGAAGACTCATCTCTGGAGATAGGTTTACAGACCATTCATTCATTCATTCATTCATTCATTCATTCACTCACTCATTCACTCATTTACTCATTCACTCTCTCATTTATATATACATCGGTCTGTAAAAACTCATCTTTTTGGATAGGTTTACAGGCCATTTTCATCAATGAAGACTTGTCTTTTCGCCGAAGTTTACAGACCATTTGAATTTATTCACGCATGAATTCATTCATTTATCTGTATGCATTGCACTCATCTTTTGAGGCAAGTTTATGGACCACATTCATTCCTTTAACCAACCAACCAACCAACCAACTAACCAATCAAATGCGTTAACTGCTTTATATGAATCCATATCATTAATATTTCATGATATAAAAATATATCCTTTTTATTCAGACTGATTAAAAAAGTCACAGTAAAACTGTACTTTGATTTAATTATATATTATTAAGAAAGAGCTGACCTACATTAATTATGTTGCAAATACACTTGAATTAGGAGTTTGAACATTGTTTCTCGTTGACTCATTCTTATTCTATGATATTTGACAAACCTATGCCAAGCATTCTTTAATTTTGTTTGCAAATTACTACAAGAACATACCATTATTACCACAACTGAGTGTTGGTTTGTGTTCATGTTTATCAGGCCTCTGAATACAAAAAAGAAATTCCCCCAAAATTGTTTACCATTCTAGAGAATGCTTTTGTTGCACCCTGTTAACGGTCACATGATTGTATAATTGTTTTTGCTGATTTGGAATTGGGTAAAGATACTTGATCATAATGAAAGGGGCATTTTGGTTGTATTGGAGGGAACTTTGGGTATGTCATGTAATTTTGAGACTAAATGATAAATTGATTCAACAAATGTTTGTGGATCTTTGTTATAATTTCCTATACTTGTCGATGCTGAAATACAAATTGTAGACATTTCATCTCATAATTTTATCAAGACTTGGATGGGGATATACTGATATTTCATAACAAAATGTAATTAAGTATTTCTATTGCATTGTTTTTTATTCAATGTAGTAAAGTATTTTTGTTCGAAAACGGGTAATTTTCTTTGGTTATATGATGAATGAGCAAATGGATTTGCAAGACTGGAATTGGGTAATAAATCAATATTATCTCTTGATGTACACAGAATTTGAAAAGTAGCAAATGAGATGTTTCTCTGAAAGTTTGTTGTTGTTGTTATAACAGCTATTGAGAAGTTATATTAGGGGGGAAAAGAAACAATTCATGTACTACTACTTGCATTCTCAAATTCAGTGCAAGATGGGAGTTTAAAAGTAATTGACCATTTTGTAAAGGCCATGACATATCTAGACTGTTAAAGTCGAGTTGAACAAGAAGTGCCATAGTATTGTTAAGTGTCTGATATTTATGTGATTTGTTTCTTTGTATGTTTAATATTGATAAATAAAAACAAAAAGTCTTGACTAGTGGTGTTTTTGGTTTTAAACTATTTATTATTCTTTTTTTTAAACCAAGAGTTTGAAATAATTCCCTCTGATGATCTTTTGGATACCTGTATACATCCCAGTTGAATGCAACTGTGTATAGGTGTCCTAAATACATGTATAACAACAAGTACATAATAATAAGACCTTTGTTAAAGGACAGCTATATAGAAATATTTGCCCTAGGACAAAACATCCAAAGTAAAGTTTGCGGTCGTAGTGTATGTAGTGGTCCTTTAAGATTCCAACTTCTTCACTCACTTTCTTGCTACTACTCAATTGATGTAAATAGAAACTTTATGATTATCAAAGAGCTGAACTCATACCATTATCATAGTATTTTATATGATTAGGGCATTCCCTGCATTATAAATTCAGGAAAATTAATTTCAGAGCTATGATTACAAACAAGGAAATTAAAGTACGGTTCAAGATCCATGAACAATCTATTATGGGTTTTGTTTGAAAAAGTCTGTTATTGCCTTCATATAAATCTTTTTCTTTCAAAGTGGGCTGAGACACATTGTTCTGGTATTGATATGTCGACAAATGATCTACTTCAATATTGTTATTTTCCACAGTGATGAAAGTTTCTTTGGATATTTTAGCTGAGTTCTGAAAGTGATCAAAATATCTGAGCCTTATTTGAGCATAAACCAGTTCTTCTTTCATACTCAATTTTTGTGACAGTTTTTCTGCATCTAAAGCTTTCTTGTGTGCTTCTTTGAGATGACCGTTTCGAAAGCAAAGGTCAGACTCTGTGAGTAGGAGCTGTACTTGAATCATTGGGGGTGTTGGGATCAAAAAGTCCCTCAAATATGAAACCATATGTTTGGCATAGATAATGTCTTCCTTGCAGGTTGGCAGTTTCAGAAATTGCAACTCATCACCAACATTCACTATTACTGATACCAATTTTGCTCCTGCCATACAAAACCCAAAGGGTCCATCTTTACTGGTATCCAGCTGAAACTGATCAAGACCGGCTTTCAGAAAATGAACTATTCTTTGATGAAGCAGTTTTAAACATGTTACATCGCTTTTACATTTTGATGCTAAATTCATTAATCGTCTTGCTTCATCCACATATATCCAACCAGCTGCCATGCCAGAGCAAAGAGATGGATGTTGGCCTATGTTCTGAAGTGCAGAAACCAAAGTTTTTTGCAAGACATCATACTCATCTTCTTTGAAAGCAAGCCAGCATTTAGTTGACATTATCTCCACCAGATGTCGTACTGGTGAAGTGGTCTTGGGAATGGTATCCATAGCCTTTTTAATAGATTTTTTGCTCTTCCCAAACTGGCTCCTCCAAGAATGGGAGCAAGCGTCTAAATAAAATAGAACAAAATGAAGATCATAATGCTTTGGGTTTTTCCTTAGGAGTTCCCATTTACAGTATTCAAACACATCATATCCCCCATTGTTGATAAGGTTACTTAAATGGTCAAACACCATCTTCACCCTGGCCCTGTCAATGACTGGTAAATTGTTGGCTGATGGCATTGGTCTGGCTAGACTCAAAGCTTGTTTGGCTTCTTTGAGAATTGTTTCATTTTGGACATTCATTTGGTCCACTTCTTCCATATTTAGTTGGTGGGAAGTTACTTCTTTAAGTGTATTGTCATCCATGTTGATTATATATACCTATAAAATAAATAACACAAAAAGATATAAATCAATATAATTTGAAAATAAACATTCCTTTGGGGAGGCAAGATCTCAGAGATATTATATGTTAACTCGATAAAATAAGAACCATCACAAATACAGTGTAGATTTGTTTGCTTTCTTTGGTATATGGTAAAATGATCAAGTCTGGCAAGAAAAAATAGAGCTACGAAATGTATGAAAACATTGTCACAACTGATAAATCTGATAATTATGGAACTGTTTTGCCATTTCCCATATTTATTAATATTTTTAGACTTACCTTTTCTGTCTCAATGTATTCTGTTAAGCCTCTTTAAAGCTTGCATGTGGATGGCAGAATCTTTTTAATAACAAAACTTCTAAAAATGACCAATATGTGCAATAGATGACCCAGAAAGGAATATTATACAACCAATAGAAATAGCTGATGATAGGATGAAAAAAAGATGGAACTGTCTTTCCACAAATTCCATCAGCCAATCACTATTCTTCAGAAAAAAATGGAAACAACCTTACCCTTTTCTCATGATTTTAATTATGTGTCATCAATTTTGGTGATTTTGTTACATATACAAAGTTCCATGATCCACAAAAACATCCTGCATGAGCGATCTACAAAACAGCTTTATGTGTCACGTAGCATTCAGATATACTGTATGTATGAATGTTGATATATAAAGAGAACATGACCTAAAAAAAATCAATGTACACATACATCTGATCAGTTGTAGCCTCGTGTAATATGTTTTTCTCAGAAGAGAGCAGCACTAAACACAGAGGGTAATAGATTTACTGTGATTTTGATTTATAAAAGGGAATGTTGCTGCAATGGCAGCTGAATTCAACGGGACATTTATGGTTGTATGTCATTATAATTATGCCCCTTTACATTAAATTCATTTGCCATACGTAATTGTAGTAGTACGGCTTTTAACTATAAAAAAATAATTTTGCATTTTCATATCTAGCAAGATGTGTCATCATTTCCTGTAGCAGAATTTTTTATCGCATCTGTTTTAAATCAATAAAAAACTTCATTGGATATTTTTTTTTTGTGTCTTTGTCAAAAACAAAAAATCTAATAAAACAATTTGCTTAAAATGCACCAATTAGAATATCAAAGACACAAAACTGTAAACAAATCTGCAAAATAAAAATATCCCAGAAGTGACAAGTAAAAATAAAGACATTGAACATTGTTTCAATTTGTTTATATAAATTGAAAATATACTTTTTATTTGATTGTATGCAAAAAAAGATCAATAAATACAATCAATCAATCTATCAATCAATCAATATACAATAGGTGTCACTTTGTGTATGTCACTGTTTCTCCATTACAAATACATACATGTACAGTATATGATTTGACTTGTCATTAATGTCACCATACTCAATGTTAATCACAACTTTTTTATAGGAAGTTCCTATCATATCTTTCACCAATTAATACCATACTTGCCTATATCATCTAATACAAACCAACTTATCATCAAATACACTGTCTTAGACATTATATTTCATAACCCTCATTTATTTCTTGCATGGCAGTTGAACATTGTTTATTTGAGAATACATACAAAATGATGTCAAAATGATACAACACAAACGATTAATACTTCTGAGACTCTATAATGTATTTATAAATATAATACCAAAGAGATTGTTTTATTGAAAGCATGACAAGCTGCATGTACTGCTACCAAGTCTGAGTGTGTATCCATGCTTTGTCTTAATCTGTGAATACTGTTGGTGAAACATAAAACAAAATGCAATAGTCAAATGGCTGTTTTGAAATAGACATAAATCATAATTATCTGACATTAGTATATAATAAGTAAAGTTTGAAAAGAAAAAATAATGTTGATGATAAATAATAAAGGATAAGAATAATGATATATGTATTTATATGGCACTTATTTCATACCAAACACATCATAAAATATACTTTCAGTTTCTTCAATGATATCACTGTCATCATTAAGAGCACCATTCAATGACTTTTTGGCCCAAAAATACTATGACACTTGGCAGGCCACATTTACATTTACATGTGTTCACATTTTAGTATAGTTATGGCCAAAGACATTCTATAAAATTCGACACTGTTAGTGTTATGGCACTACAATTAAATCATATTTAGCATGTCTGCAGGCAATTGTGCGTATTTTGGCATTTAACTAAGGTAGACCCTTAAAAGTTGAGCATCAGACTGGACAAGTATTGTACAAAGCAGAGTATAAACTAAGAAAAATAGCAGAGTTGGCGCACTCTCACACAAAGATTTTCACCGATGTCTTCTTATTTGTTGGTGTGAGATATTGGTCTCATCTGAGCAGGAAACAAAACAATGACACAACAAAAACAATAACAGCAATTTTTAACCAATTGTTAAACTTAGTATATGTACGTGTTTGTCTCATTATTACTTTCTTCAATGAAAAAGCTATCGAATGTCTTGGTAACAATTGGTCTTGCTCTGTAGACTCCTCTGCAGTGAAGCTATAATATAAATCTTCACTTGCTGTTTGGCAAGCATCTGGCATTGATGATAGGGCGCAATCTTCTTCATCTGAATCACTATCAATCTTGAGATTGACTTCTTGTAGTTTTAATATCTTTTCCAGGTACCCAAGTCTTTTCCAGGCATAATTTTCTTCTTCTTCCATCTTCATACCTTTTGCAAGGCTGTATGCCTCTTTTGTTAGTTGATAAGCCCGTTTAATATCTGGAAATGTACCCATGGAATTCCATTTCTGATAAAATACATCTCCTCTGGTTAATTTATAATGAGCTTCTAGTATATCTGGCATATCATCAGGATACTTATTTTTCATCAATTTCAAGAGATAGAATGCAAAGTTGAAGTTTTCCTTTGCTGGATTGTCATTCAGTTTTCTAAATTGACAGTCATCTCCAATTGAAACAATTACTGAAGCAAGTTTTGCCACTGCAAAGCAGAAGCCAAAAGGCCCATCCCCACTAGGCTCTACATCAAATTGTTCCATTGCAGATTGGAGATATTCAATAACCTTTTCTTTGTGTTTCAATAATTGTTCTGTGTTAGATTCTCTCTCAGCCATGAAAAGATACTTTCTAGCTTCATCCAAATAAATCCAACCTTTAGCTTTTCCATTACAGTTCGATCCTGATTCCTGGATTACATCCATAGCTTGGTTCAATGTCTCTTCAAGCCGTGTCAAATCTCCTTCTTTGAAATGTAGCCAACATTTTGTTGAGAAGATTTCCGCTCTGTAACGAGGTGGCGACGTTGTGAAATTTACAAGATCTTCTGCAGCCTTTAATGCACGCTTGCATTTGTCATATTCATGTTGCCATGCATAGCAACATGCTTCTAGATACATTATGAAAAATAGCAAATCGCTTTTGTGATGGCTTGGGACAAGTTGTCCTCCCTGTTTTAGCAACATTTTTTTGTAGTGATGGAATAGATCAAAATGTCCATTGTTGATGGCAAGACTGAGATTATTAAACACACTTTTTAGGATGGTGCTTTGAAATACTCTACCACGATTTGCCGCAGGTAAGTTAATAAACAGTGTAAAATGTTTCAGTGTATGGTCTAGACCTTGTTTATGCCTTGAATACTTTGCAACTAGGCCAAAAGATTGGTCCTCTTCATCATCACTAGGTTCTTTGTGAGAGCCACCATGTGGTAAATGTGGAATAAAAGTTGTCAAAACCTTTTGACCTTGAAAATAATTGTCAACTGTTTTTTCAAAAATATCATTCTTGTTGTGAAATGTTTTAATTTTTGCATCACAATTACTCCTATTCGTCATGCCCATATCACCATCAACTTGATCAACACCATGACCATTTATAGACACTGTGGAACAAAGGTCTTCCTCAAGCTTGTCAGCAATGAAGGCCATGAGAAACTTTTCATGTCTTAAAACATCTAAAAAGCCACGAAGAAACCCATAAGGTCTTTGTTGTGCCAACAGAATCTGAATGAGCAAATCAGGAGCATCAGCTTTTGAGCAAACTGTGAGTATTTTACATTCTTTCTCTGAAATAATTTCCTTTTCTAAAAGATGAGGTGACATTTGCTTAACATAATCTAGATTACTTGACAAGAATTCCATGTTTATTTTTATGACATGTCTTTCAAGGTCACTTGGCCTTCCCTTTACAGGATAGCATTGGTTTGGACCTTCATTGCTTTCTTCCATTCTTGTGAACATGGTAAAGTCTACATCCCCATTGTAATTTTATTCATCTTAAAACATTTTCATTTGATGTTCCGTCCTTGATTATTTGAATCATTTCAAATGTCTACATTTCAACATTTCAGCCACTTTTTACTGCTTGTCACACATTCTCTTTTGGTTGCTGGAACACAGCTGATCTCAGTCTGAAGAAAAAAAATGTTTTTATAGATTTTATGAAATGGTCAGACAGCAGAACATAAGCTTCAAAAGAAAAATAACATATTTTGTAATATGAATGTTAAGGATCTACAGCATGTTTCACAAAATAATGGTGAATCTGAAATATGCTTTGACATATAAAACTAAGTCCAAATATGAATAGTTTTAGATTAAGAATGAAATATATATGCAGTAACTACACATTTCCCATTGATATAAGACATATAATACAGTTTTCTAATGCTTCCAAGACGTAACAGAATGAACCCTAATCAAAATATATTTTGTTTTTTATCGCAAATTGTCATAGATAACATAATATACATCTTCATACAGATATAGATGTTCTCTATGAACATTTGCAATAAAAAAGACATATTCTAATTAGCGTTCATTCAGTATATACAACAAATCAAAAAGATTCATTTATAGGTATAGACCATCTGTATGACCTCAATTTTTCCCCCTATGCCATGGACCACAGATAGAAAATGTCATTTGTATAATGATACAGTTTATACTTACAAGTTACATGTACATGTTATTTAATCTTCCAGTGGCATTATAAATCAACCACTTCCCAGGCATCTCTATTCTGTAGTGTTTTGGTATTCCATTCCAACACAATTATATCAATAAAGATACACTTGTATAGATTGTATACTATTCATGGTCTACTGAGTTACACACTCACTGTCACATATACTATACTAATGGGTCACGAGGAATAAAAATATGGTACAATGACGTGTGAAGTGTAAAAATAGAAAAGGAGATCCGTTATGGCCATCTAAATATCAATTTTATATGCTGCTAGGGATTTCCCAACAAGCATTGTGCCAGGAACCTGCTTATGATAAACTGAAGCATTCATATATGCAACAAGGAACTTGTTAACTGTCTCACAACATATATAGTGCATCTATATTTTTTAACAGCATGAAGAGGGTGCAATTTATTTAGATTTAAAGCAAGTTTGTCTGGAAGATGATGAGGGATTACTCTGTAGGCCAACTTATGACCAACAAAGTGTAGATAACAATCCCAAGGTCGTAGGTTCGAATCCCACATAAGGTCGACAGATTTTTTCTGTCGATTGCAATATAGGTTAATACCCTGATGATAAATTTGTAGATAACAACATAGCTAAACATTTAATAAAATGAACATGGCTATAAGGTTGCTCAAGGTATATACCAGGATTCTTTATTCATATTCTATTATAAACAACAACTTTTTCCAATCCACAGTTTTCCCCAAGTGTTTTGATATTTAGACAATTACAATAGTATCAACCACCAGGGGTCATTCTGGTAAATTCTAACTTCAATTTAACAGAAAATACTCACACTTTATCACAGAAAAGGACCTTCCCAAAGTTGATAAGTTAGATCCAGACAAATCCATTTTGTATCTAAATAAAACTATCTAAAATATTAATTAATATCATACTATTATGCATGGTTTGATCATTTACTAAATGATTCCATATTCTGCAGTTTACAAAGTCAATTCACAAATAATTAATTCCTCATTTCCCCATGTCCTACAAGGGTTGACTAGAAGTTTTGAGAAAACAGTTATGCTCTCCTCCCAAAGAAAACATACACACCCTATCAATATCCTAACTACAATTCCTTCATTTCTTTTCTGACCAAATTCTTATGTTTTTGGCTTATCGACCATGTTCTGTTGCCCTATATCAGAAGACAACTATAGAACACCATACTTAAAAAGCTTTAGCTAGTATTGAGTAAGCATTCATAGAGGTAGGCTTGACAAATATGCAAATGAAAAAGATTCATTTGTACTTTTACATCAATCATGTAACCCAAAGTGTTTATGATTATTGTATCAAGGATTCATCCTCTAAGGTAAGAGTGGTGTCTATATATTTGTATCAAACATATTAATTAACCTCTGACCAATGTTTTTTTGAATAGTAGCTATCAAACTTTCTCCTTTTGTTTATGGTCAAATATTCAGCTTTGATATCTACCTTACTACAATATATGAACATGTTAATATACTGTCTATTCATGATTTTAGTTACTCTTCTTTCCCATTCTCCATAATATCACTTGATAACAAGTGCCATCTACTGATATACTTAGTTGGAGTTGCCATGGTGTCATGCCAGTGTGAAAGCTCTTCCCCACGAGCATATTTGAAAGGGCCAACAATAACCCTTCCATACTCTTGTTCAAAATCCTCCATATTCTCTTCTTCTTTAGTCATGATTACAACAACAATGCTGTAATCATCAGCCATCTTGAAAGGAACAGGAAAGCTTAAGCATTCATTACATTGGATTATTCCACTGCCATTTCCATTTTGAGGAGAAGTTCTTTTGGTTTTCACCACCTTTTTTCGAAACCAGAGTTGAACCAGAATTATTACCTCTGAAATTCACAAATGAATTCATGTTATAATTACATGTGAACTCTAATTTAAAATTTCGTATTATTTCATGTTTTGTTTTCTAAATTTCCATGGTAACATAATTGATATTCTTTTTAAGCAAACTAAACCACATCCTGTATATGTACATAAAACTACATTTTACCTTGAAATATAAATGCTTGTTAGTTTTCATCTTCATACATTAATGAACCTTTTGCATAAACCTTAATTGTATGAATCTGAAATACATATAACAACAAATCCATCATCATCATCGTAGATTATCATACCTTCATTGTTGTTTCCGAGTCTTTTTACATTTTTTGCACCTTCGATAAGTACTTTCATTTTGTCCTTTTTTGGCAAGTAGCACAATGAAAAACTGACTTCACCAATGTATGTATTCACCTGCAAAGATAAATATACTAAATTAAAACTGAGATGACTGAGACACTTTTATATTCCCCCTAAGTCATTTGAAGCTATTCTTTTGATAAATGATTATGTGATCTAAGGAACTTTTGTTTCATATTCTTTCAGTCTGTATAATGTGTAAGTTTATTTCTCATTTGAATACATTTTGCAGCAACTAGTCTGACTTACAATACACATAAATTGAAATTCACGATATGAAAGTTTTTCTGGTTTTTTTAGTATACAGTCAATTATATAATTTAAGTTAGACAACACATTGGGTTAGAAGGTCTTTTTATATCTTTCAGTTCTTAACTTTGGTGTCGATAATTTATGACAATTTCTAGTGTTGTGTCTATTGGTAAATTATGATGAAGATAACATGACAAACATGAGTAACTTCAGTTTATTTTGCTAAAATTTCTGCTTATTAGTAAATAATTTGAATGTATTTAAGAATGCATTTTGGTAAGAAATTATAGCAAAATATACACAGATAATCCATGTTTGAGTCGTTTAAAGACTGAAAAAATCAGAAGAAGTTCTCTATTTGAAAATATTTGCCTTTGGAATGAGGGTCAAATCTCTGAAGGTCACTTTATCTGTAGTCAAATCAAAGTCATTCAAAGGGATGAGAACATGACCCAGAGTGTATCTTATTCTTCTTTTGTCGACATCATAAACCGACATCTTCAGGGTTCTTGACAATATCAAGTCTTTTGGCACCTAAATGAATAAAATTAACTCCACTGTACATATCAGAAATACATGTGTGTATGATAATATTGACATGGAAATATATACTAGCATGAATGTCAGCAATAACGTTTTTCCAGTACACCACCACTGAATTATTAATTTCATCATCTCTTAATTAAGTACATAATTGTAATTTTTTACCTGGAACGTGAAAATGTCATTGTACACAGGGTTCAGACTTTTCTTTTTAACTCTTGATTCAAAACACACTTTCTCATCTGGCATCAGATGTATTTTAACAAAAGGATCTCTGGAACAATTTCCATTTGCCCGACCTGAAATTATCAAAAATAACTGGCTGTTATGAAATCTATAGAAACACATGATTTTTTTTGTATTGAGGCTTATATGTGTATTATCAAAATCAGGATTAACTAACCTTTTAGATATTTGACTTTTATCAAACTGACCCTGAGGGTACTAGAAAGTGAGTCGAATAGAAGAGAAAACCATAATCGCCCATTAATACAAGTGTCATCCTCACTCCCCGAACTAGGTTCTCTTAAAAAAAGAAAGTGAAACAAATTATGATAATAATGATGATGATATTAATAGTAGTAATTATAATTATAATTATGATGACAATGATGATGATAACAATATTAATAACAGTAATAACAAAAATGTATATGTAAAATTAATAATGATGATGATCATAATAATAAAAATGTTGATGTCAGATGATAATAATAATATTATTATCACTATTTATATTATAATTATTTTTAAAACAATAATAAAGATGATGATGATAAATAATGGGGAATATATATGACGCACAATGGGGTTTACACATGTACACTTTTGTCTGTTCAAATTATCTTTGGTCTGTATCAAACTAAATTTAAAAAAATCAATGAACTCACTTATTTCTATTTGATCCAGGTAAGTCTGATAGTTGATAACTTTTTGTTTCATTGTTTTCTTTGGTAGAATCATTACTCACATCCTGCCCAGTATCTTGTGTTGTTGGTGTTGTCTCACATCCATCTTGGGAAGTTTCACTCTCCTGTCTTTGTAATTCAGCAGCTGATGCTTGCCGCTTGTGTCTGTGTGGTGATGAAGATCTTACAAAGGAAAAGAGTCATCATGCTATATTTCAAAATAGGATATTTGATCCTATCATATGGTATTGTGTTAGCTGTGTATATATCTTTTGTTTTATTTTATTTCTTCTTCTTCTTCTTTCTTCTTCTTCTTTGCGTTCACTTTATAGTGTATATGCGTATTACTGTGGTTTAGCATCCATGGTTATAACACCAGGATGCCACTATTTTGCACCTTTAGGCCCAGTACTTCCGACTTCAGCCTGCTTTTCTGCCAGGGTGTGCTCCCGTAGACTTTTTGGTCTTGAGAATGAGAGACAGATAATGACATTGTTTCGGCCATTGTCACCTATGTTCTTTTATGTGCCATGGGGATAGAATCCATGACACAGGTCCACACTTTACATCCTTTCCGATGGATAGGGAAACAAGCCAGATATTACTGATACACATAACAGTGTATGCCTGATCCTTGATCAAGTGCCTTAACCACTACACCACTTGTTCCCCTCTTTTATTTTTATTTAGCAAATGTCAGAAGGATACAATGTATCATATAGCAATGGAAATACAGTGTTATAATAAAAAAATACCCCCCCAAAAAGAGCTGGTATGTAAGAAAGAAGATTTAAAAGTTTAATGGATCTACACTTTTATATTTGATTTACATATTAATCAAACTTCTCCATAGAATGGACTGTAAAAAGCTTTGTTAAGTAACATGATACTGACCTTGTACCTGGTTCTGAATTAGATCTCCCAGAGGTTTGCCATGGACTATCCAAGTCAAGAAACTGCTTTTCTTTGCTTTTATTAAAGAATTTACAGTATAAGAAGATGGCACCACAGATTATTCCAACTGCTGAGGTAACTCCCAAGCTTGCACCCAATACAATACCTATGAAAATTAAATACAAAGTGATCTTATTTTTCATTTCAAAACAATTTTGAGTCTACATAGAAAAATTACAGTTTATTTCATTGTAAAGAGACATTTTTACAATATGAAAAAAAAATTGTTTGATTAGACTTAATATGTATGGGGAATTCCAATAAAACCAGGATATGTGAATGGTGTTGTAAATTTTGTTGGCATTGCATGACAGGATTAGCATTTTATGCAAGTAAAGTGAAAGTATTTCATATATGTTTGCACACAGATATTGGTTTGAAAAGAAATCTAGAAGGTATGTATACAGTTATTAGCCTATTTTTAGTATTTACATAGCTTAAAAGAGGTAAAACAATGATGGACCATAAGTATGTATCGATCTGTAAGAGACAAGGTGAATAGGGAACTTTTGCTCCTGATCTTTTCAGTCTGTAGACAGCATATATGAGTAATCTGTTTTTATTTTGCAATATGTTTCTCACCAAAATACATGCTAATAAACATACATTATGTATCAACATACAGTGAGTTTAAAGAGCAAGTATTTAGACAAAATAAACCCAGGTTACTCGTGTTTAGTTGTCTACAGACTGGAAATACAGGGGTCGATTTACTTTTTTTCCTCAGAGGGACCCGTAAACATGATTATTAAGAAAATGGCTAAAATCTAAAAATTTCTAAGGGACCCACCCTATACTTTATAATGGGGCAAAAACGGCTGGTCCCTCGGTCCCTCAAGTAAATCGAGCCCTGAAATATCAGGAGCAAACCTTTCCTATTGTAAATATCAATCTGTAAAATAATGATTAAGTCCAACACAAAAGATATGCGGTTTGAAAGGTTTCAAACCGCATATCTTTTGTGTTGGACTTTATCATTATTTTATTTACATTCTGTGCATAAGGAAAGTTTTGCTTTCAAATCTACTATCATATCAATCTGTATAATATCAAGTCCAAAGCTTTAGGCCTCAGGAAAACCATACATGTTGTATTCTAATGCATGAATTTATTAGCAAAGTAAAACTGTATAGTTTTCTTTATGCATATGATATATAGGCTTCCACCAAAAAAAATATGGCTGATGAAAGCGACACAAGACCTCTCATTCAATTTGTTGAAAACAGCATAGCTGGTGACCCTGATACAAGACCCCAAGAATTCTTTCTAACTAGATATTTTAGGAGCAACCTTGTGATTCCATGGAGTGTGGGAGCTCCATACAGTTATGAAGAAAGATCTAGAATATCAAATTTTCAGCGAAGGAGGGTTCCTTTTATACAAAACGATGCTTTTGCATCTTCAGCTTTATTCTGTATGGTGTTGGTGGCTTTCAGGGGAATATTGCTATGTATGACAACAATTAAAAAAGACATTCCAGAAACAAATAATGAAATTTCGAAATTATGTTGGATCATACTTCAAGAAATGCCTATCATGTGGACAATCATAGGCTGCATTATACAATTCATATTATGTGTTGGAATTATAAGGAAATGGAAATGGTTAGAGCCTATTGAAGACGAAAATGGTCATTCTGCAAATAATGATATTCCAATATGGCACCAAATTGGTATTGTTTCGTTCGGTTTTGGATCCATCTGTCTTTATGTTAGCGTAATCTATGACCATGCTCACTGTTTAGATGAAAATAGCTTTGAGAGTCAATACCATAAATATGAAGTGGCTGAATATTTTTTTGCAATCATTTTTGTTATACTGCAAAGCCTTTATCTCTGGATGACTTCTGTCAAAAAATACAAGATCAACAGTCATCCAGTATTCAGGTATATTTATGCATATCTAGCAGGCACAAATATCATTATGTCGTTCTACTATCTGGCATATGAAATAAGAGCTGGAATTGTAGAATCGATTGAACATCCAAATGTTTTTGATAAAGTTATCATTGATGGTGAATTTGCTTCATGTAAAAAACTACATCACACAAAAAGTAATGATGTATTGTGGTACATTTTTACATATGTACACCCATTTGTTATTGAATTTAATCTTATGGCCGTAGAGATTTTACTACATCAATGGAGTCATATGACAAGTAGTGAAAAAGTAACCCAGCCAGATCCTCCCCCCAATGATTCACGGCCAGTCCCATACATAGAATGGTCCTTTGCCAGTAGTGGTCTTTTAACTTGTGTCCCTGCAATTTTAATAGCATGCTATGGTAATGGTCTTTTACTTAGTATATTTGAAAGCTATTTCATATGTGATAGTTTGATAAAGTGTTTCTATATAGTAGTAATAATTGGTGCATTTCATACAGTTTCTGGTACATCTTCAAGGCAAAAGAAAGGTTATTTTGGAACAGATCTTCTATTAATAATATCAGGGGTATGCTATTTTTCATTAAATGCTATGCTTCTGATTGCTGACATTAAGTGTCATTTAGAAAGTACACCTGATTTTAAACTATGTGGCCTTAAAGTGTTTGAAGATTTAACATACTGTTTCTTTATCTGGCTTCAGACAACTTTCATTCTTCACATTCAAAGATATTCTCCACCCGAAAATGAACACAATGCAAGAAAACTGAAACATCTTGTAATGATATTAGGGACCCATAACATTTTCAGATGGGCTAAAATGAGTTTCATTGACTTGAATATTGGAAGACGATTTCCAAGTGCTGAAAATATATATGGAAGACAATATTTCAATGGATGTTTTTATGTTTTGATTCCTTTTGGACTTTTTTATTATTTTCAATCAGCTCTCTTGTTAGCTAGATATTATGACAACATTAAGGACCAACAATAAAACAAATAAGAACTGCTTTTACTCTCCTTTTCATCTTTTTTTTCATGAAAATCATATTTTATTCTATGTTGTTTAGACCTTTCTAAACACACATTATTCTACATCTGTCCATGTGTATTCAAGTCTAAAATTAAAAAAAGTTTTTCAATGAAGTGTCTGCCATTGATAATACACACAATTGTAAACATGTAGAAAGGTTTCAAACCTAGATTTTTAATATAATTTATTGGTTATTGATTCTAGTAGGGCTTTTTTAGCTTTTTTTTAGTTCAAAATATACATTCACATCAAATGAGTCTCAATATAAATTCTTTCTGAAAAGAAAAAGTGCATTTATCAAAGCAATTTTATTTTTCTTTTGTATATATTTTTCCTTTCTCATTGACAAATTTTCTGGGAAAATGCACTCCCCTATTGATAGTCTAACAGCCGAGTCCGAAAATTGTGACTTTGATGTGATAAAACGATGAGGACGCAGGCTCATTCAGTAC
Source organism: Pharyngocirrus eroticus (assembly GCA_033118115.1). Taxonomy (NCBI): domain Eukaryota; kingdom Metazoa; phylum Annelida; class Polychaeta; family Saccocirridae; genus Pharyngocirrus; species Pharyngocirrus eroticus. Next base: position 23,940 of record JAVSBT010412179.1, read on the forward strand.
AAATGATGTGTTTTGGTATAAGAATCAATTGTAACAGATGAATCATTAAGCGTGATTTTGGGCATTTTTCACAAACATCTTTTTCCTGGTTGAAGCGACAATCTTCGTTAAAAAACAACATATTTCGCCATGATAGGTCACATGTGGTCGCGTGAGAACATGACAACCGTAATCTTTAAACTTTGCTACTAAAGTCCGCATTCGTAGAAATCAAAACAAAATACAACATAGATCAATACTTGAAGTCGGGTGCCTTCACAGGAACAAGAGGTGAAAAAAATAATGTTTGACCTGATATCACTAAAGTTGCAATTTTATTTTACAAAATATGGGATTTTGTAGCAGTCTATGTTATAAAAAATTACCCATTTCTTTTCTACATGTGCTTGAAACAATTAACAATTTAGTGGCAAAGGGCAAAGATTACGGTTGTCATGTTGGCGCTCTACCACACGCGACCTACCATGGTGGAACACAATGTTTTATAACGAAAATCGTCGCTTTAACCAGGAAAAAGACGTTTTGTGAAAAATGCCCACTTAATGATTAATGTGTAATATTTGATCCTTATACCAAAACACATCGTTTGCACTGGGTGAGACTGCCTCCTCATAGTTTTAGCACATCAATTCATTAACTAGCGTACTTTTTGGCACTCAGCTGAACTATGATACCATAATGCAAAATCCACTTAACTAATTTTTTTCGTGTTTTTGAGAAAAACAAGTAAAACAAAAAAAAAGGTGTTTGTTTGATTTTGATTTATTGCTTGAAATGCATGAAAATAAACTTGAAATATGAACAATATGTCAATAGATGGGGACTACCATAAAGTACCTGAAACATGTCAGCCTGAATCTGGGTCTAACTCAAAAAGTAAAAAAAAATGAATAAGGTGTACTTAGGTGTCATACTGTAACATTTTGGCTGTTGTGGAATCACAGATAATATTTGGCATGGATGTTACTTCTAACAATACGTCCTAGAAAAAAGGATTTTTTTATCATATCATGACAGGACTTGAGGCACAAAGTAACAAAAATATCTTTAAAAACCTACTACATTTCTCAATTGGTAACACATTTTATCTTTCATTTCCTCTTTTTTTCACTAAACCACTTTGCACATGTATTTGGACTACCATTAGCTCATTATGCCATGGCACCACATGTCACATGTGGGGATTACCCATGTGTGGTGACTGGTATGTCTCTGGGAATTTCCAACATGTTAAATTAAAAGGCAGGGCGGTTGATCATAGCTATACTGTAACATTAGAATTCTTGAAGGACAGTACTAGAAACAGTTTGGGTCTACCCTAATTCAGCTATAACGAACACATACAATGTGGGCAGAACACCAGCCCCTACTTGTAAATGAGAGAAGACAAAACGAAAGGATTCAAAATGAGAGAAGACAAAATAACTGGTGCCAGAAACTTTTGAGAAATCTTATCATAGTCCCTTTGACAGTTGGACCTCTATATCTAGCTCATGCAGAACAAAATACCAGAGAGCGTGGGGTTGAAGAAGCTGA
>JAVSBT010412180.1:0-10707 GCA_033118115.1 Pharyngocirrus eroticus
TTTTATAGAAAATGATTATTTGGGACATATGTTAGTGCATATCAAAAAAAGCAATTAGACCCTCACGACGCCTTAATAGCTAGAAACACTATTTACATTTATATTGTCCAACCCTGCGTTAATTGTCTCTTTGGAAGCTGCTGAACTTGGCGTGAAGACTACTTCTACTTCAGTGCCAAATGACACGGCCCAGAATTGTGTCCCATCTTTTTACACAGTAATAAAAAAAAGTATAAAATCATTTACAAGTAAAAAAGCAGACACAATGTAATATGAAAATGATATAACAATAGCATATTGGGCATCCATCTATTAAAATCTATGATAGAGTAAATTGTTTTTCATTGGAATAAAACTTTCATGAGGAATTCTTACCTCATAACATTTCTTCCTCACCAAGAGGACTTGATCACATGAATGGTCATCTGATTAACTATGATTGAAAAACAATTTACTCTATCATGGATCTCGGAACCAATAATATATCTGGTAACATTACAACCTACATGGCATTACCATTATTTTCATATTTACTCAAACTTTCCCTGAAAACCAATCAAACAGGACATATCTTTCACAATTTGAAGTGTTCCCCGTAATAGCCCTTAATGTGACTTGCGTCATCAAAACTGAGTAGGACCGTAAGGCCATACCAAATTGATTTGTAGATCGTTGGATCTGGTGAGAAAAAAAATACCCTCGGTAGGTCGAATTTTTTTTTTAGATAACCTTACTAAAGTATTATCATTCAGACTTCAACATGCTTGTTTAATAACAAGAACATTTCTTTGTTTGTTTTACGCACTTGCCATGTTATTAAAAGAATCCCGACATCTGGAGTCTGGCATTGTCAAGCAGAACATTTGGCTGTTGATATACTTTATACTATAGGTGGCAGAGACTGTACGTATGGCTCTCCTGTCGACTATGGTGCATAATCATGCATGATTTACTCACATAAAACACGTTTTAAGATGATTTAAAAAAAAATAAAAAATGTTGAAACACGAATTTTACCCTCGGTCTGGTCCAACGATCTACAAATCAATTTGGTATGGCCTACAGTATTTTCTCACCTGTCCACCTGTAAATCCAAATTACTAATAACAAAAAGAAGCACAAACTGTCTAGAAATTAAGAAAAAGTATGAATTCTGCTCAAAATTGAAGAAAAAAAGGTTGGATATGGAATCAAACACCGGCAGGCTTTGTTTGTACGACCACAAGCTTGCTATATTTTTCACATCTTACATAATGAAGCGCACCAGACCTTTATAAAAGTGATATTTTAGGGCTTTTGGTCAATGCTATGCTAGTAATGCTTACTTGTTACATCTCTACTAAATTCTTCCACCAGTACTTTCACAAACTCTATCCCTGTTTTGAAGTCATGTTCAAGTATACTAGAGGAACGATCAATTAGAAAAACCAAGTCAAGGCCATTTTCACTGCGAGTGCTTAAAGACAAACCTAGTGTTCAAAAAGGAAAAAAAAAATTGCATATCAAACTTTATTTGTATAGAGCAAGAATGGCACACATATTTTTTAACTTATATTTGACATTCAGACCTTTTGTAAATAAATAAACCAGCAAAAATAGCATAGAACATTTTTTTAACTTGATACTCAGAATAGAAGTTTTGCAAATATCTTCACACTTCAAAGGCAGAATTTATATCCCTTTTAGGTTCAACAACAAAATAAGCATACTGTTAAATTTATCTTAATTTTCCTCCCCATCAATAAACCCTTACACTCAGTTACTGCGACAAGTCTTCTCACAACTAAAAGAATCTCAGGAAAATCACTGCTTGTGTGGTGAGAATAATTAGAGAGGAAAATGAAATGGAAATTATCCTTTAACTTACCAACTTGCCCATTTTCATTGATGTCTTTGTCAACTTGAGTGCTATCGATCATGCTGCTGTATTTGTCTATGAAATTCTTTTTCAAATTGCTGGCAATGTCATGTAAACCAAGATTCTCTTCAATAAAGAAAACAAAAGTAACTCTGTTTTATTTGATAAGTTAAAAATGCTGGCACTAGCACTTCGTCTTTAATTAAGGAACCTGTAAAAAAATTTCTTCTCAGAAAAAAAGACAGCACTGAAAACTCTCAATACAACACAATAGGATTTCTACTTAATACCCGGTTCCCACTGTCACGATTTTAGAGCCGATAGCAACTGGAAGTGACCTACGTCTCGTCTTCTTTTGTATTTGTGTATATTCGTCTGGCCTTCCATTCGTCTTCTTGTGTGTTCGTGGGGCATTAGCTTCCTTCGTCCATACATGCGAAGCTGCCCCGAAATTTTTAAGCTGTTTAAACATTTCGGCGCACTCGTGTCTTTTTGCCACGAAGAAGACAAGAAATTGTCATCGGTTCTGATTGTGTCGCCATTGACTCTAATATTGTGACAGTGGGAACCAGGCATAATTGGGTAAAAGGAACATTTCAGAAAGTAACCTGTGATGGACTAGCATCCTGTCCATGTGGAGAGAAAGCTCTTGGTGGCTTGTGATACAGAAACAGGGGATAAGCAATGGCTTCATGGACCTTATATGCTTATATACGCATATACTATGGGATTTCTAATATGGAACATGAGGTAACTTTAAAAAATACAATAAAAAAATACCTCTACAGTAAGGTTGAAATCCTGTCCATTTGTTATTTCCCTGGCATTGTCTTTTTATGGGTCCGATCATCTTGAACCCATCCTCACAGTAGTATCTAGCTACAGTACTGGATACAGGGTGTTGTATTGTACTAACATGGCCATTCAAGGGATCATCTGGCTTTAGGCAATACCTCCCTAATTGAACAAATAAAATTATTCATGACACTACTGTACATGTACTTTGACAGTTTAAAGTCTGCTATGAAATTTGGGATTAAACATATGACCTTGCTCTAAAATATGACATTTTTTTCCTTTTGATACTTTTAAAACTGTAGGTGTTCATTAGACAAATTCCTAATGTGCATAAGTGGGATTAAAGGTTACATTATATACCTTTCAAAAAACAAACTGGGATTTTCCGGTCCCATGTGCCATTTTGTAAACATTTCAGATCTGGCTGGCCATTAGGTCGGAAATTTGGTTCGTTGCACACAATCTTGATACTTCTATGTGTCTGTTTCTGTACTATTCCATTTTCAGGATTCGGTGGGAGAGTACAGAGTTTTTCTTCTGAAAAACAAACATACAGAAAATGTGATCACTTAGACCACAAAAAGTTAAGGCAGCAATGCTTTCCAGTATAACTTCAAACCAAAGTAACATGTATGTGTCACAAAAAAGAAAAATACAAATATTAGCCGTTCAAGAAGAAGTCTAAACTCTGCTGTTCAACATTTGACACAAGATATAATTTCCATTTTCTTTGTCATAAAAAATCATTTGAAAAAAAGAAACACTGAGTAGCCATTATCATTAATTTATCATTCCATTCACTGAGGATTTTTTTTAGATTAAACACATGTATGTCAAACCAATTTGTTGCCTAAATCATAGACAGATCCAGGATTTTGCTGAAGAGGGGGAAAAGGCACAACCTTTTGCCAAATTTTACAAACTGTTGGAGGGGGGGAGCTTATAAAAGTTTTAATAAAATTTTAATCATTTCAATATTCACAACATAATGCAAGGATGGACATATGCAATTCGATATAATTGAAAGAAAATTGTTTAATTTTACTATGAAATACTTTTTCTGATATAGTTCTATGTTTCTTTCTGACAATTTGAGAATTTACATTAATGTAAGATTTGACATTGCCACGCGAAAAAGTGAGGCAGCTTTGAAAATTGTAACTGTGATATTAAACTGTGATATCAAAGAGGGGACACAATACCTTTGGGTAAAAATATATATGTTATAACACTGTTAATCATGTTTATTACATTATCTTAACTATCAACTTAACATTACTCTGGGAGCTAAAGAGGGGACACTAGGGGAATATGCCCCCCCCTCCCTTGGATCCGCCTATGCTAAATACAATGGTTTCTACTTTAGTTCAATCTGTCAACACTTTCTATCAACATGTGGGGGAAAAGGATCAATTATAGTTTAAGGATAAATGTCAAAAAAACGACTTGTAGGTCAAACACTCAAGGAAAATGAAAATGAACAACAACTATAACAAAAAGAAACTGTTCAAAGTTTAGAAATATATCTCTTCCTGGTATAAGATTCAGTTTTACATGTTTAGATAACTAGGGTAAGTGTAAGTGTATTTCAGTGAATAATTCATATTTCCTGTCTACGGTGGGGGCAGACTGAAAAATTAAGGACTCAAGGCTTTTTTTATATATATGCAAGAATCCTTTTTAATGAAATATAATACTATAAAAGTACTTTGGCTTAAGGACATCCTTGGCTACAATTTGGTATCACTTAAACTTTGCAGCACTTTTTAAACTTATAATTTAAAAAAAAAACGTATCACTTTTCTCTCGTAATTTTTTTTCCCTTTTTTACTAAATGGCATCAACTTCACCAATTTTAAAGATCAACAATTTTTCTAAGAAAAATAAAATCATCAATCACAAAAAACAGGTCGTTGTATACAACAACCAACTAATCAATTATATTACACATCTAAATGTAAGACATTTTACATAAAAAAGCAATTACCTGTGCATTTTCCATTTTCTTTGTAGAAACCATCATTACATGGGCATAGATAGTCTCCTGGTGTATTGATACAATGAGAATTATTGCCACACGGTTCCACATCTTCATAATCGGCTGTTCCATCATCACTGTTGGCTTGGTTTTGATGTGGAAAACCAGAACCATAAAGCTGAAAGTTTTCTAGGTTTTGACATTCATCAATATCTGAAAAAAGAAAAAAAATGTAAATTCAAAAGGGGGTTCATTGTGTTACACTACATGTATGAGAGAGAGAGAGACTTAAAAATGAAATGAGTTTGAGTAATATATACCCTATTCCATATTTATAGTTCCAAAGTAGATTTTTTTCCATGTTAAAGCCAATTTAAAAAGTTTGAATTACATTTCTAGAAAGATTTGTTTCACTGTTAATCATTAAGGTAGTGAAACAGGTTAAATTCTGTTACTAACAATTTGTGATTGAAGCTCATTTGCTACTTTCAACATATTTTTGACCAGTTAAAGCATATATTTTTGGTTTCAGCACCTTGTTTTGTACATATCAATATCACTGAAAGGTCATTTTCCTTCATACAAAATATTGAACAAATCAAAAAAGTTGACATGTTAAAAAAAAAAACTATTTTTACAACATTTAATCAACTCCTTCATTTTTTTAAATGTGAAAGTACAAAAACAATCTAAATTAAGAACATGTTTATAGCTTCAAAATCATAATTTTATGTGTCAATGTTTCTATTCATAGTTTTTAATTAGCTGCTGAAAGACACAAAAATTGACCAAATTTTGACCATTTATCAAAAATGCCAAAATTTGGTCAATTTAATTTTTCTTTCAGCAGTTAATAAAAAACAATGCACAGAAACATTGAGATATAAAATTTCAATTTTGAAGCTATAAACATGCTCTTACTTTAAGTTGTTTTAGTATTTTGATACCTTGTAAATTGAAGGAGTTTTTTTTATAATAGGATATTTTGCATTTTCTAAGGAAAAAAAAGTATAACATGTTTCAATTTTTTATGTGGGTTATTGCTCAAGAATAAAGTTATGGGTTTAAAGATATATTATTTGGATAAGTTTTCTCTAGTATTTTTGAGCTATAAACTCATTAACGCAATCTTGTTTCGCTACCTTAAGGTACTTTTTACATTGGGAAACCTTGAGACTAAAATCTTAGAAACCTCAACACATTTCCTGAAACTATCTTTAAAATCAATCACAGTAAATCAACACAGTGGATTCTTGACTCTCAAGACTGAAGCCACAAACTCCTTATATCATAGACTCTCTTTGTACTCACCAAGACATACTGCATTGTCATTTGGCATGAACTTCTTCTCAGTGCATATTTTCACTCTACTGAATGTATCAGGAAGATAATAGCCTGGATCACATACAATTTCCAATCTTCTACCTTCATCAGATGATATGAATGCTCCATTTTGTATCATGGGTTCATCTCCAAAGCAATCTGAGATTGAGAACAACAGAATCTCAGAGCATTTTCATAAAGTGAATATGTAAGATGGTAAAAATGGTTATATAATTTAGTACTATTATTTAGAAAACATTTCATTGCATTACAGGGCTAGACAGCTAGAATATATCAATGTCTCCAAACTATTTCTTTCATTTAAGATTAAATTTACACCTATATACTTCTTCTTTAAATTGTATTTAATTGCTATCTTAGGTTTACCCCCAAATAGGATCTGTCATTAATAATTCAACTTACGTCTGGTTATAAATACTTCCCAAAGTTCTATTTTAAATAAGAAAAATTCTGAAACAATATTTATTTTTGGCTTGAGGACTTCCTTATTCAATGCAATTCTCCATCACTTGATTTAAAGTAGTACTGTATGGAAATGTTCATACTCCTATAAAATAATTGTGTGCCTTGCACATAATGCCCAATATCTAGTAAAGCTCTCTGCAAGACTGAAATTTGTTCACATAAATTCATATAATGATAATAACATGAAGTTTTATTTCCTTATAATAATAAAAAGGAAACATAATATTTGTTGTACACACATAAGAACTAAGTGAAATAAAATTTTAAAATGAGGAAAAAATATTTGGGGCCTTTATTGCCCTTTAACTTACAATCCCTCAAAAATAGTCATCATTTAAAAAAATCCTTGATACGTTTCATAAACAATATTATCCTTTGAATATAATTATTTATCATTTTGTATGCTGTTCATCGTCAAGGAAACTATTTTGGTTATCATTGCAACTTTATTCAATCCTACAAATGCTTGAGTTACTGGAAGAAAAAAGGACTATTGTTTTAGTAATTAAGAGAAACAAGGCTCAACTATAAGTGTCTACAACATCCAATTCAAATATGTTTACAGCAATATGTTTCTGTTGTTTTACATGCACATAAGTTATGAGAATTATTATGCATGCATGGAGGTTCCTTAAATTTCTATGAAAAATAGTAACACACCAAAAAGCGTTTTTGAAGAAATTTCCCTTTTTATCAACCAATTTTTGTGAACACCCATATATTGTAACTAATATGACTTTCGTACTAATTTATGAAAGGAATATGCTGAAAAAATGACTCACCAAATTCCTCATAGGAATATTTGGCTTGAATATTGCCAACATTCCATAGGAAAAATGATAGAAGTAAGCAGGAATGTATACACTGGAACATTTTTAACTAAACTGACAAACGAAAATGAAACCCACTACTATTACATATGTAAATGATCCCTGCCTCAGAATTGTGGATTTCCCAAAACTTAGTTAGGGGCAGACCATTTAAATCGGTTCAAGGAAATGCCTACACTACAGGAGAAATGCCCCCACTGCTGATGACAACGTGGATTTTGTAATGTTTATAACCATGGTGATGGGGATGATGATGATGATAATGGTATAGATATAGTGATCATATCTTCACAGGATGATGGAATAACATGATTATGTGTTCACACGATATCAATAAAAAGTACGAATATGCTTTTACAAGATGTCAGCACCAGCATCAAACCAACTTTAAGTTCAGAAAATAATGTGTCAATTTGAAATCAAGTAAAATGGGGAAAGTTATCATAGATTGTCAAAATGTTGTTTATATACCTTATACTGGTAGCTTATTCAAAATTACCAACCCCAAAAAACTTTGTTGACGAAGCTTGGTATCTTATGCTATATGAACATGTTAAAGACTGAAGTAACTATTTAAATGCTGATCCGCAATATTGTACATGCCTTTGTCAGCGTCCACATGTTAGTACTACGCTTGCTAAACATCCGGCAGCGTAAATATGGAACTGTCAAAGTATCGGTTGAAGCAAGAACGTCTAATTCTTTAGTAAGGCATATAACCAAAGACTATCTAAAGAAGAATCTCGACTCAAATATTTATACTAAACATCTACTCCAACAACGAAGAAAAATGCTGGGTTGATAGTCGAAACAAGTGTAAGTAAACTATCATTGATTAGGACTCTGACTACCACAGTATCAGTGCAGTACCACTGATGTCGAATGAAGTCTTCTTTAGACTAAACTTAAGGGTATCAACTTAAACAGTGGAGACAAAACTTGTAAACTCTAACTATACATATGAGACACCATTTTTGATCATTTGGGGATCCCCGAACGAGTATTGAATATATGTATTAGTCATTTTCTTCCAAACTGAGTCATGGACTGTGTTGGGTTCTGATTAAATGTGATATTATTATTGTATACTCAAACTTTCATTCCCTGATATGTACATATATTTCTTACCGAAAATGACAAGCCTACATAGATTTTTTTCTGGATGTTATTTCCTAAATTTGACATATTAGCCAACATTTTGGCAACAATATTTATCAATTGGGCCATTCTGCATTGATTAGTTTTGTATAGAAACAAGAAAAATTAAAGAGGGGTTCTTGTCATTCAAGGAACATGCAAGTATGTCTTGTGTTGTTCAAAAAATCTCTTTACAGTTCTTTATTTCCAACGGAAAATGTAAATTTACATGCCTGCTAAGATTTTGCTTGGTTCTATTAATTATTATCGAATTTTGACAGAGAAACAATATTTTCAAAATTAAAATGATCAATTGTGAAAAAATTAGGTTGGTGGCATCCATCGACCAACTAATCAATTTGGAATGGCTTAACAAAATAAATGGATTGGTTGCACCCATTGACCAACTAACCAATTTGGAATTGCCTTATAAGAAATTTTTTTTCTTGCAGGGATGCTAAAGCATATGAATAAAAAGACAAAGAAGAATGACTTTCAGGCCATATTTGATTCATAGCCTTGTTACATTTGTATATTTGTGGGAGTCCCTGAGCCTTGTAAACAGTAAGTGTCTCAATAAGTATATTTTACTATGGAAATCTGCAATGAAAGTTTATTCTTACAGGTGCAAAACAAAGTTAGAATCAAAGATAAGTAAATTAAAATTATGTTTGGATCATTTAATGATGCAATACCTAGAATTTTTGTGCGTTAAGCTGATACCAAAAGTTGATATGCAAATTTTAAGACAAACAAAGGCATCTGTTGTACACGTAAAATATGCAAATTAAGATGGCAGATTAAAAGAATATTATGGATCACACCAAACAGCAATCAATTTAGAATATTTTGCCTTCTGGACCGGATAACATGTTTACTAAGAAAATGACAGATTTTTCATGGACCGGATGATATACTACTCAAAATTTAAAATAAAGTGCCATACTCGATCCAATGAGGTCCATCAGGCCGGTGCTTATCCCCAGTTTCTGTAGCACCGCTTTTACCGCTAGGATCGCAGTGAACCCAGAACGGTGCTATTGACTACTTAGATCTTTAGGTATTTTAAAGTACACATGTATACAATAATATTATGGAATATTAATTTTGATCAACTTTTAAATTCATATTTGTTTCCCTTTTATTGATTTATTGATATTCTATTATGTAAATTTTAGAGAATGATAAATAAATAATGCCTTGTTAGGCTTGTAAAACCCCAAAACAGTTTTAGAGCTGATGTCAGCTTAGCAGAGGGAAGCTACTTCAGGAAAAGTTTTGAGGCACTGGGAAAAATACCCAATAGAATTAATAAAATTTAGAATTTGTGTTTTTCACACATATAATATATATAATTTGGTTAGGTAATTGCTTAAATTTGATATCATTAAATTCATTACAACACAATGATTCCCTGTCCATGAATGGAAAAGAATGTAACAAGTATATTTCTTAAAAAAGATTTATTTGTATTCAATGTTCATGTTCCATGAATGGATCATCAAATTGACATCAATTGTGTGAATTGAACAAACTGTAATGAAACTCATGATAAATTACTCCACGGTTTGATAAATGTTCATGTTTTATAAATTTAGCAATATTTCATTTTTAGCACTAAAGGTCTATATTGCAACATGGAATTTACAATTGTTAATCATGCAATATTGCAACTACATGTATATCGCCAAGTATATACCCTAACATAACAATTTTTCTTCAAGATAGTTTATGTCTGGTGTGTTTCTAAAAAAGAGAGATAGAAACAAATTGTGACATTTTCATACCAGCTTTCAAACTAATAGATAAAAAAAATATCTGCTAATGTTTTCTTCATTATCTACAACATAATTATGTACATTTAAAAATCTGACATTTCTTTAAATTTGTTTTTACTTCTTTTAATATGAACTACTGTCAGAATTGATTCAATGATTAAAACATAATACCACTTCATTTGTTTCTAACTTTCTCAATCTCTGAAAGCTGAATGCAAAAGAAAATCCACTGGTTAGGAAAGATATCTACATTCAGCAACTTTTCTAAAACTTTGAAAATAAAGTGTGTTACCGTGTGAATTTCGCAATAGCTAATTGTGTGTGCCGATGATACAAAATAAGTTTAAATGTTATCATGGATATTCACCACTTTGATTACACAATACTGTGAAACATGATTCTTTCACGTGTGATTATATTTAGCTATATTCGCTAAATCACCATGTCTCATCCTAAACCCTGACCTCCCATAGAGTCCAATACTATGTTTATATGTCCCCATCTCAGGAATGTTATATC
>JAVSBT010412291.1:0-10418 GCA_033118115.1 Pharyngocirrus eroticus
AACAAAATTGAAAAAAAGTATCCATTTTATATGTCTCAGTGTGGGGGCTATATTCAGGATAGCCATGAAAGGGTTAAGGAAGTTTTCAGCGATTGGGTTTCATAGACTGGCATCTCAGGAATTAACAGTGTGTATGATCTTCAAGTTCTAGTATTAGCTGTCGACAGAATCTTCAAAATTCTGTGCTTTGGTCATCTGTAACTGGTTGGACAATCAATCAATCAATCAATCAATCAAGCAATCAATCAAGCAATCAATCAATCAATTGATCTTCAAGAATCAATCAATATTCTAGACAAATTGAGAAAACATAAAGACACCATAATGTTAAACACATCTAACTCATTATTTTGACATTTGAAATAGACCCAGATTCAGGTGCTATGTGTTAGTCTCCACCTAGTGACAGAGTCCCTGTTCATTTAAATCAATTGGAAAGGGGGGTGTCTAAACACAGCCAGAGATTAAATTCAAACAAAATCAAGAAAACAAATCTTAAAGATGAGACCAGAGGGAATGACCTTGTGTGACCTTCTAGAACCAACATTATGAATCTGTGTAATAACTTTGAAAATCTTTTCATTCATCAATCCTGGTTTGTACTGTGACATATGGGTCAGATTGTTTGTGTTATGTCTTGAATCAAAATTGATTTAAGAGAAAGTTAAATAAACCTTTGATTGACCTACAAAAATAAATAAACGGTCATTTTGTATTCAAATGAATACATATGGCTGAACTTTGAAAGAAGAGGTGTTTAGAAAACAACCACTGAAGTACCTAACACAAAGTTTCACTTATTATTATTATTATTATCAAGAAATCTATATAGAAAAAAAACGTCAATAAGTTCTATAACGGATGTCATGACATTTTTAATCTTCCACAAGACAATGGCACTATACATATCCTTTATTAGCAGCACTAATGAACTAAATAATTAACCATGAAAACGAAACACATGTAAAAAGAGCTTGGTAATCTCATCATCCCATTGAAAAACATGAACTATCTTGTCAATGTTAAGACATGATATGATATCAAGTCATACACTAATTGCCTACAGGAACTTATCAACCTAATTACACCTTGGACATAGAGCCATTTTGCTGACAAATTTCTTAAAAGAAGCAAAAAAGCTACTCCAAATAGGTTCATTTTTGAATTTATTTGTTGTTAACTACAACATCTTCAGGCAATCATTGCCGGAAGATGTTGTAATTAACAACAGAAATGTGCAAATAAATTCAAAAATGAACCTATTTGGAGTAGTTTTTTTGCTTCTTAGTGTCAAATTGTCAGCTAGTACTGGTAACATATCGCCATCATCGTCATAATGTTGATGGTTTTTCACTAAATAAAAGATTGTACTAATAAAAACAGCACTAATAAAACAAAGTTGTGAAGAAAAAAGAAGAATTCTCAGAGTCCAAAGAGATCATTATACACTAACACAAAGGCAAGAGTAGACATCTAAAGACACTTTGCTTTTAAAGGGTAGGCCAAGGGAAATTGACTAATTCTCTGACACAATGCTAAAGGGATGTATGCGGATGTCTGCAGCAATCCGTGGCATTATGTTACAGCTAGTAGTTACAGCATAGTCAACAAGTGTTAATTTCCCTTATGGCTTTTAGATTCCTTCAATGGTAGTTTTTAATTACAAAGTTTCATAATACTACCAGGCATCCTAATCTCTTTTAAGACATTTTAGATGGACTATTAATCTCAGATATAAACAATAACAATAGCCCGGTGTAAGATTAGATAGAGTATTCAAGTATACAACACAGCGCAGAGTCGGGTTTTGTCTTTTTTTAGCAGTAGTTTGGTTTCATTGTGATAGGATGATGACACTGATATGGTCAAGTCTTTCTTCCACTACCATTTGGGTAAAAATAGCTCAAATTGTAACAGTTTCAAAACCAATTGATGTAGGGGTGAAAGTGATTTTTGTGATTTTTAGTTACTGCACTAGATTTTATTCTACTAAATGTGAAGGGTGTTTTACATAACAATACAGGTCCATTTTTTTATTTCAACACATTTAAAGGCATTAGCATATTATCTCAATAGTAGTTTTTAGCACTATACAAATGCTTAATTCATTTCAATTTTTTTTCAAAGTTCTATTACACAGATACCAGCCTAGCACAGAAACCAGTCTGACACAGGGAGCCACACTTCGTTATTAAATTAAGATCTAATCCAAATATATGGCTAATACTAGTAATAGTAGAGGCATACAGATATTGACATTTATGCTAGATCTGCTTATTGCTGCGGTATTCAATGAGAGATGTTCTGATTTCAGTACAACTGATGCCAAACATAAACAAAAATTGGTGGAATTTAATCATCTTCCAAATGATGTAATTGTTTTCCCTGTTACCATAGAGACGGTATTATTGTCACGATGACCTAACCATCTCTTGAGAGAGAGAGGGGCCGTCTGCCAAGAATTCAAATGAATGCAAGGCCTAGGCCGGGGAAAGAAAGAAAGCACCCGGAGGATGAAAAAAGATTTACCTGTAAAGTCTCGAAATAAATTGCCAAAATCTGGTTTTCTTAGCGATATTTGTGAAGTTGTGTAGTGACTTGTTACTGAGGGAGCTTGTTATAATGGTATAAATGGTGTCTTTGTACTTCTTTTGATTTGCTTAAACTCCTCTATTCTTACACAAATCCCTAGTGACTGTTATTTATTAATTGGCATTCTCTGTTCTAAGACTTTCATTAATTTTCTTAATTTTCCTGTAACTCATATCGTGTATCACGGCAAAAGAAATAATTAGACTCTGAAGACAAATACTGAATAATGCAATCCTCTAATTAAGAGTTGACCATTTTTTTTGTCTTCATTAATCAGCTTAATCTTCCAGGGTTACTGATAAGAAGCTCATCTAACTACCTCAAAAAGGTATACATAAGTAACTATACCATAGAAATATAATGACTTATATCTCGTGACAATTACTAACGAGTCTCAATGTCTGTTATCCATCTGTTTAAAACACAGAGGATTCAACGACGTTTTTGATTCGGTGGGGGATCCCCTGTTTATCCAGGCGCCCTCTAGATTCTTATGTTAGGGGTCCGTACTGGGCAGTATTTTATTTCTCGTATTGTCCAAGGTATGAGGAAATGCTTACAGTAGAAATAGGCTGAAACAGTGGATTCAAAATATGGGACAGTCGGTTTAGAGGGTGGAACTGAAGACATTATTCCTTGATGGCTTCGTTAAATCCTTAAAAGGGAAAATAGAATGACCAACTGCATAAAAATAGTAATTTTGATTATCTGCTTTGGTTAAACCCCCCCCCCCCCCTCTTTTCCAAAATGTTGTATCTGCCCCTGTTATCAAAATTGGCATATTAGAAATACTAAGATTTACAATTACAATTCAAATTACAAAGGCAGTTTCTCTAATTTATCTTATCTTCTAATGCTATCGTCATCCATTTCACAAGAAACCAGGACATCTAATCTAAAGGAGTTTCTATCCATTAATTCTACTGTTCTCATCCTTTGATCTGCTTCCTCTTCCTCTACTCTTCCATGTGTATAGAAAGGATTGTCACTAATCCAAATCCCTCTTTCTGTCATAAATGAATTGTAAAATGCATTATCTCCGTCCAAATGCCATCTGTAATGGCTTTTTTAAAGGGTTTTTTAAACTGAAGGCTAAGTGTCATGTTACTGATAATCTTGTCTAAGACTTTGAGTGAAAGGTCAAAGGTAACTGTGAACTGACATCCATTTTATAGTTGAAAGCTGCAGCAGACCTGCGTAAAAAGAGCAGTCCACATTGACTCCGGTCTCCATGAATTCTACATTAGCATAGAGAGATAAACATAATGATTGTTTTACAGCACTTCAATACAATCAGATGTGAGGCATCACTCTGGTAAACCTTTACAAAAAGGGAACATCATAAAGGGAGAAAGTGTGCTACAGACATAAGCTTTTCCCCATTTTCAACACAGCCAGTAATCTGTAATTAATTGGTGACCTACTAATCTATTTCTTGTGCATTTGAAGCAAAATATTCTATAGACAGGAATTAATAATCTATGCCGTCAAAGGACTTTGAATTAAATGTGGATGAGCAGAGTAATGAATATTTCATGGTAAGCACTAGACACTTCCATAGTGTTGTCATAATGGTGATATAAGGAAATAAACAAATATACCTTGATTCCTAGTACTCTCATCAAATACCTTGATTCCTACTACTCTCATCAAATACCTTGATTCCTACTACTCTCATCAAATACCTTGATTCCTACTACTCTCAGTCTCATAAAAAATTAAGAGGTCTGATGGTAAGGTATTCTCGTAACCTATCATATCATTTTTAAGAAGACTGTGAATAGAACAATAAATCCATCAAAATGAACAGAAATCAATTCGATTTATTGACACTCAAGAAACTATTCAACACATACCGAAATTGAGATGTTATAAATGTCATAGCCTGAGGATATTGTTATCAATTTGCTGTTGTTTTAACAATAGAAAATTGATACCAATTAACTCTTTAAACTTTCAAATATGCGGATAGATTTTGTTTTCATATTGACATCAATTTGTGAACTTTACAAAAGAAAATTGACTTTTGCTATATTTAATTTGTCATATTTTGTCAAGGTATAAATGGACGTGGTATAATAAAATGACATCTATGTTTACAAATCAAATTTTGTTGCATAAAAAATTGACAATGTGAACTTAGCTGGTGTAGTCTTAAAATGGTAGTATAATCAGTACATCACATTGACTCTGAACTCAACTTTTCAACTCTGTATAACCTGGCAGAGCTTTTTCTTTGATTTTTCTTTGAGATAAAACATTCCCGTTAATGTAATGATTTAAGTCTACAAATCTCTACAAATCTCAAAAACATTTGCTTCTGGTAGATCAGGACTTATCTTAAATGTCTGCAGACAGAAGGGAGACATTTTGTTAATCGTTTAAGAGAATGATGGATGGACAAGGTAAGTCAGGTGTTTATTAAGATATCATCGCTAAAATGGACTTAAACGACCAGTCTCACTGCGTTAAACATCAAATACATGACGGAATTGAAGACCAGTCTAACTGCCTTAAACATCAAATACATGACGGATATGCTTGTTTTGTAAAATACAGGAACTTAGGACTATAGATATAAAGATTTTGAACCTTTTTTTGAAAAATAAGTAAATACAAAAAATACAAAAAATAATAATAATAATACTATTTTGTTTTGTAAAATACAGTAAATTAGGACTAGCTATAAAGGAACTTAGGACTATAGTTATAAAGTTTTTGAATTTTTTATGAAAAATAAGCAAAATATAAAAGAAGAGAATAAAGTTTGAATAGTCTTTGTGTCTAAATGTCAAACCAACAGAGCTCCCTTTAAAGGCCTCCTATTGGCTCATCTACATACAATGTTTCATTCTTGTGTTTGTTTTCCTCACAATGAGAAAGTCCAACCTCAGTTGAATTATTTATGATTTACAAATGATTCCACACACAGTCAACAAAGTAAACATGACCATTGCGATGTGGTAATAATAAGTCAACTATAACAGTAGTTCCCCCTAGTAACAGGAGATGTAGTGATATCTTTTCTTTCTTTTTTTCATCTACTAGTACTAGGGAACATTCTTTCTTGTATTTTCTAAACACATGCCTATAAACTAAGAACCCAAGTTCCCTGTAGCTGATACAGTGAACTAATATCAGTGGAAAATTTTCTTGTCCAATAAAAACACTGCCATTATCATCTTGAAAATATTTATTTTTATTTGACCTCAGGTCATCATTTAAATAATTGATAAATAAGACACTTATAATAAAGAAGTAAACCTTCTTTGTGCAGTTTTTATTGTGTACAAGGTGGCTTAAAGTATAGGGGATTCCAAAATAATAGTCCAAGGGTTTTGCAGTAAAACTACCTGAAATGATTAATTGTGAAAAAATATCTCTAGAAACAAACACTATTTCATTTAGAAACTAAACAATTGTTATTGAATTAATATTATTCTGAAAAGTGTCAAATAAATGCAATTGAACCTTTTCTAATGGGATTTTAACATGGACAATCTATGAATATGGAACAGAGTATACATAGTAATGTCAACCATGTAAATCAGTAACTTGTTTGACAATTACATATTATATACCTGACTCCAACCACATCGTTTCAGTGACACAGTTACTTAACAAGACATAACAAGTTATTGTAATGTTATGGTTGAACACATTGGTATGTTTACATTGTATAACAATCAACTAAGATTTATTGTACGAAAGACAGCAAGAGTAAAAAGTGTTGCTTTGTCACTGAGCCACCATGCCTCTATAACTATGGGTGGTGGCTGTGGTGATGGTGGTGGTAATGATAGTGTACAGTAACATATAAGGTCCATATAGATCATCTTGTACCTTGGAAATGTGGGAATGACCTTTAGGTGACCTCTGAATAAAACTAACCATCAATGAAGAGCTGAAAACCAATTTGGTATGGTGTCGCCTAATGTGGAAGGTACAATGTGAACCTATCCCTGTAATATACATGTCTGAAACACTGTACTCAAAACCAATTCAAAATCTACTTCAGTCTATCCTCTTGAATAACTCCAGAAAATGAAATGTACAGAACTTTAAAAAAACAAGCAGCAGGGTACTATGATAAGTGCTTTTATGACAAGTTACATATGAAATAACATAGAGTTTGAAAAAGCATTTGATTCAATCAATGACAAGTTACATACAAAATAACATAGAGTTTAAGAAAGTATTTGATTCAATTGAACACTCATTTAAAGTGAAAAGGTTTCCTAAGTACCCTTCTACTGAAAACTTGAATAAAATACCATGTTCTTTGTGTCGCATGAATAAAAAGAAATCTAGTTTTATGTAAGCTCATCGGTGCATTGTAATATGATAAGAATTTTATAAAAGAACTAAACTTTTTGAAAAAGAAATATGTGCAGTATGTGTACTTGATACAGTGCAGTATGTGTACTAATACTTGAATATTGCTTAAATTGCTAATATTGTTTCTGATTGATTAAGGAAGTATGTAGCTACAATTGTGTAAGTTAGTAGGTATAGCAACACTCAGCCATATCAGTGCATACAAATGGAAAAAGAAGGATATTTAGCAAATGTTCCGAGCTCAATTGTTATTTAATTATTAAATACATATGAAAGATATTTATACCACATTAAAGCTTGTTTTCTCTTTAACATATTGGTATAAAATGCATTTCAGTACATAAAAAAAGACATGAGTTATAATCATTTTATCACTGTAAGGTCAGAATCTTGGCATCTTTATGTAAAGAATAATTATGACTGGTTAACCAAATATGCGAAATAGTTGCCAGTTTGTCAACACGGCCAATTTACACATAATTATGAGAAGAAAGAAGTATATGCCCTTTATTGTGGACATATGTGTAGTGACATCACAGGTGATGGAAGAGTTAAAAACTTGAATTCATTCTTCACCCCACCCAGTTATCTATTGAGGATGTTCTGACTACCGGATGGGATAGCATGTTTAATTTTTAAAAAATGACTAATTTCTACTGGACCGGCAAATACTTGAGCTAAAATAGTCCAGTGACTAATATTCAGTGAATAGGTCTTTCAAGGGCAATCTATTGGAACCATTTCGTGCACTGTATTTCTACATCATATCATCCACTGAAAACATTTTGTAAGGTTAATGTTTGTATGCTGATTATTGTGATACACTATATACCATCTTTACCTTGAAGCGAAATTGTTGAGATTCTCCAAGTAATCTATAAGCAACAAGATGATATACAACTTTTGGCAACTGTCTAGGTTATGATTTGAAAATCATATAACCATTCCAACAGTCCTTTAT
This sequence comes from Pharyngocirrus eroticus, assembly GCA_033118115.1. Lineage (NCBI taxonomy): Eukaryota > Metazoa > Annelida > Polychaeta > Saccocirridae > Pharyngocirrus > Pharyngocirrus eroticus. The sequence continues at coordinate 7,892 of JAVSBT010412291.1, forward strand.
CAGCTGCCTCAACTCATCTATCTATTAACCCATCCATCAATGGAGAATTTAATTAAATCAACAAACACACTGAAAATTCATTATAAACACCCCATAAATCCACATAACCTGGTTTAAGTTCATTTAGGCTTTAAAATCATTTCAGGACATATCCGACACTGTTGTGCAACTTTCTGTTTCTGTTAGAAAGATTATCTCACAACTTTCAATCGTGAATCATAGTGCCCTATACTATAGCTCTATATACTAGTACTCTACACTTTCAACCCACACCATAGCCCTTGATCACTATACTCACACAGTAAATGTAATGTTGATCCACACCTATACCCCTTTTTCCATAGATACACTTTTTTGGTAAAAGTTTCAACTAATAACATTGAAAAATTAACAAGATTAAATCAGTAGGGGGCTATATAGTGACTAGCCACCTAGTTGTAGTTTGAGTAACTATCTTACCTTCAGTTAGGACAATAAATATCCGATATATAATCCCTGGATAAACTCCTAGAACTAATCAACACACAGTCTTCTGGGAAAATGGCTGTCAATCAACATGAATATATCCAAGCAAATCCCAGATCAAACAAAATCAAATTAACATATGTACTAGGTATAGTATACCATCACTTTGACAATTAAAACCGTACTGTGTTACGAGTTGTATCCAGTTTTAGTTTCACTGTTTTTTGTGTGTATATCCAAGACAATAGTATATGTACAAATGAGACTTGTATGAATATATGTTACTCGTCCGTATATCAGTTTGTATATGTACAATGTAAGTGTTACCACTAACTTCTCATACTCTTGCTTCCTCAAAGTATTTTGGCCTCTTGTCAAATTGTACACCAATTTAAGTTGTACTCCAATGATAGCGCTATTCACTATGGACTATGATTAGCATCTAATGTCTCTATCTTGTTCCTGTATATTGTGTGTGAATCGTGAATGCTATACAAATACTACTAGTTTATTCTGTACCGTAACTAGACTGTGACAAAACGATCTTGAATTTTGAAACCCAACTCATTATAAATTGATGTGTAATATTTATGTGTACAGACATTGTTTCCTTGTTTTTTTATTCATAGCAAATTGTGTTCTGGACAATGACTAGTTCCCGCCACCACCCCTGTATTCAATAACTGAAGGGGAATTCAGAATGAAAGCAGATACTTCCCAGTGCATTGAGGCATAAAGAGGGGGGGGGGGGGGTCACAAGACCATGAACACTCAGGACAGATAAGGTCTCCTGTGCATCATAACATTAAAAGGTTGATTATTTTCAGTGAGTTTAAGCTATAAGTAGAGATCTCATGTTAACATTACAGTGGTGTTGTATACCCCATTCTGTATTTGTAGTCCCAAAGTAGATTTTCCATGTTAAAACCTATGTAAAACTCCCATCAGAAGATATGATTAAATTGCATTTTTTTTACATTTTTCAGAAAGAAAACAATTCTTATAACTAATGATTATAGTTACAAAATGAAATAGTGTTCATGTTTACTAAAGTTCTTTTGCCATTATTAATAATTTAAATATTTTTACATTAAAATACTGTTGGACTATAATTTTTGAATTCCCTATACACTGCTAGTCTAATTATTACGCTTGATTATGTTTACTATACACACAGTGTGGACAGTGTGAGGCTGTTAGCATGTACATTTATGCAAGCTGTAGTAATGCTATGCTATAAATAGACATCAAACCTTAAAAAAATAATCCCAGTATTTAACCAGGCAGAAATATAAACAATCTATATTTATATTTATGAATCACATTATCTGATCGAATCAATATATTTCTAACATTTTTTAATTAGATTGTAATATGCAATGAGTGTGTGATCATTTTTATTGGTATGCTTATTGATTGGAGCAGTACCCATTATCAAACATTTTAGTCTTTTGACAAGTTGATGAATTATTGAGTGGTTCTATGTGATATATAATAATATGTGTTAAAGAAATATGGGTTCTCTGTTCCTTTCAGATTCAAATTACTATGTTAAAATATAAACAGAATTAGATTTCTACTCTGAATGAGGTGGATCATTGTTTCAAATTATAAAACATTCCAATGCCACATTCATTGTAAGTGCATACAGGCCTTGCAATATGAACATTGGCCTTGAGCTGTAAACAAATCTCACTGGAACTTTCTTTTAATAGATCATTGCAGCCAAGATCTACTGGGAAACATACACAGATATGATTACAATAAACATATTAATCAAAAACAAACACAACTAAGCAATGATTATCTTAAAAGAGAGCGTCTTCTTCTATAAGATACATCTAAATGTCTTGGTTTTCTATAAAATACATCTAGTTGTCTTGGTTTTCTATAAAATACATCTAGTTGTCTTGGTTTTCTATAAGATACATCTAGTTGTCTTGGTTTTCTATAAAATACATCTAGTTGTCTTGGTTTTCTATAAGATACATCTAGTTGTCTTGGTTTTCTATAAGATACATCTAGTTGTCTTGGTTTTCTATAAGATACATCTAGTTGTCTT
>JAVSBT010412402.1:0-10703 GCA_033118115.1 Pharyngocirrus eroticus
CAATTTATGAGTGGTTACATCATTAAAAAGTGCCATAGTTCAGAAAGTAGCATGTTCGGGTCCTATCCCCCCTTAAGGTATAATGGATATGTAAAGTCAGATAATTGGTCTAGTGTTCCTGGATGGAGCAATGGTTCCTATTGGTTTAACGTTTTCTGGATGAGAGAAGGTTTTAATGAGCTAGATGCTCAACATGAAAATGCTGGTATTGGATTCGCAGCCTATGTACAAGGTTATGTTGATCCTAGCAAACATCCGGGAGGGTATGGATATCGTACTGGGTGGTGACTTCAATTACCGTCTTGATTGTAATGTCCGGCAAGGTTTGAACGTGACTGACTTGATCAAAACACATGTCTGCAGTCACCACTTTCAATGAGGACATATTTCTGTGTATGTCTTCTTTTCCTCTGAATACTTGTGATGAAATAAAAACTATTCCTGCATCAGTATTTTCGATTGTAACCAGGTCACCTTTGTATTAAAACAATAATATATGCACACAACACAATAATTATGTGATACCAAACTAAAAAAAATGTTATTTTCTAAAAATGTTTTATATCAAAGACAATCTGAAATGTGTTATTCTTGATAAATAATTGGTTCTTGGTCAAGTTGCTGACCATAAAAATATTTTTTTTAGATCATGTAGTTGAGCTAAAATATATAATTTGACCGACATACTGACTATTGTAATAACTTAAAGTTACTTGTATCGTTATGTCTAGAATAAAAATTAGCTGATTGTACTAACAGACTATGAGATGAACATAAATTTATAACATAATCCAGAATGTCTCTTGGTCAGAGAAATAAGCAATTACTGTTGTTGTATAGACAATGCTCTTGATTGTGTATAAGATATAACTTCTCTAACCACTATTGTTTATTAAGGCAATTATTCTAGGTATATCTTACTTCAAAATGATAATTCGGTGTAATTTTATAACAGTGCTAATTTTAAATCTTTACGGTTTGTACAATTATGAAATATGTAATTTAAGTAGTTTTTGATATGTTGTTGAAGCTAAAAAAAGGGAATCTATTGTCACAAACTTGTATATTGTATACTTTGCTGATACAACAGTGGCTGACAAAAACAATCATAATTATATCATTGTTGGTGGTCACAAGTCATCAATAAAAAAGCTTGGACACTTTGCAAAAAGATTGTCTATGGCTTGATTTGATATTACAAGAATTGTAAATTCGTCTAATTTGGAATGTATATTATGTGTTTAATGTTACTAATCATCTCATTGATTGTTTAATAAGTGAATAAGCAACAACAAAATAATGAAACAAATTAGTGGTCACCATGTCAAAAAATTGAAAAATCCATAAAAAATGCTGAACACTTTTGATTATTGTCTTATTTGATTGATGTAAACTAAAACGATATTATGCAGAAATTATTTAAAAAGTAAAATGAAACTGCACCAATGTTAGTACAATTTTACTTTCTAAAAAAAGTTAGTTGAAGGTTCATCAGTTTTATTGGTGTGATTTGTAAGTAGATAGTGCCTAATGCTAAAACGGTAATCGCTCAAACAGTTTCCTTTAGTGCGAGACGATATATACATTGCAAAATAGAGAATAGGGCTATGAAATATCTTTGTAGTGTAGATATTAACTGATAGCCACATCTTCAGTGATCAGAACAAATTAGATGTATTTTGTCAATATCATCTAGTGTTCAAAGTGTAATAACAAGAAGCAGACCCTTTATTTAAAGTGTATATATTTCATTTTATGATGCTTGTAAATAACAGAAATACAAGAAATACAAATCAATCTAGTTTACTATAATATCAGTCTTAGTGTTATTGTATGGTTCCTATGTAAACTACAATATTTCTATGTAGTTAAACATTTTCTGGTTACACGATTGCATGCTTAAAACTGCAAACGGCAATAATATAAAGTACCCCCCCCCCCCCCTCCCCTCTCCATAAAGAATACAATAAATAAAAACACCACACACAAAACGAATAGCAAACCTAAGGTAAAATAAGTTATTGAACAGAGTACAAAAAATCTTTAATGAAACTAAAACCCTTTCCTTGGTTAACAGTTCAATGTACTTCTAGGTTCATTTGGTCGAAATTCGTTCCATCAATAATCAAAGACTTTTTGATTTTGTTCACAAATAAGTCATCCATTGTTGTACGATATTATAATTTTACATTTTACATAAAAGTTCTCAAATTGTGAAACATAGCACAAAAAACAAATTTCATTTCTGCATACATTATAATTATTGTATCGGTTTTTTTCTGTTAATAATTAATTAAGCTTAGCAAGAATTATGAAACAAATTGTTTATCATCATGTCAAGAATTGTTAAATTCTATGAAAAGATTCATTTTTTTTAGAAATAATTTGCTTTCCAACAACGATCATTTGAAGTATATCTGTTTTGTTCATGAATGTGAATATCATAGTTATGGAAGATGATTTTGCCTAACGCTACAAATTTTAGGTCTCGGACCATTTCCTATTAATATTATACAAAAAAATATGTCTTAATCAATATACATTGAACAAAAAAGAAAAAAAGGATTTCAACAATATAATTATGCTTTAGTTGTATTTGTAAACTGATATCAACAAATATTATATATTTTTTTTTTTATTGTTCCAATCGTGATAATTTTTATATAAAGTGTATAATTATGTTTACAATTATGATGTTTGTACAAAAAGAGAAATACAAATGAAATTTACTAACACACCTTCAGTCTTAGCGTTAGTCTCTAGTTCCTCATTTCAAATGTTCAATTTCACCCAGAAAAAACACTCAACAGAAAAAAGAAAAGAAAAAAGGAACAACAGCACTGCCACCAGCAACAACAACAGCAACAACAACAATAACAAAACAAAAACAAAGGACAAACAAATCAATAAGGAAAATAAAAATATCCAAAGAAAAAACATCAACTTTCCTATAGTAAAAAACTCAAATTTCTTCTAGCTTGTCAAGTTTCAGTAAGATTTAGGTTGTGTTCACAAATGAGTCAGTTTTCATCGCACAGTATCAAATATTACATTGTATAAACAAAACTCAAACTTAAAAACAAAAAGTATGTATAAAGTATGGACAAAAAACGACAACAACGACAACAATCAAAACAGACATAAAGAAACTGTAATTCCATAACCTCTTTAAAATAATGCCAGATATTTTTTAAAAGCTTAAAGATAATACGAAGCACTAGACTCGTCTAGTTGCACTCAGCTGTTTTCACTATCCTTGTGGTTATTTATATTTCTCTGCTAGTACTGTATAGTTCAGCTCCAGTTTGATATTGAAATTGAGCATAGCCTATTTTTAGTTGGTCTGATATTTACTTGTAAAAAACTACTACACACAGTACAACTGAAATATTACTAATGGAAGAGAAATTCGAAAGCTATATTTCCCAATTCTGATTCTTGTAGAATGAACACATGTTTATTCTACTATATCCAAATGTTATAGTTTTTTTCTTTCACTTGATCATTTGATGTCACAGTCTCTTTGTGTTTTATTCTGATTTGAATCTAAGAAAGAAAAAATATGACTTTTTACTGAAACCCCTCTGCCAAGCCAAGGAAGTATAATAGATTACCCCCCCCCCCCCCTCCCAAACATGTTGAGATCAAAAGTCATCGGTACTTAACCCTTATGTTCACATTATGTTCCGTCATTTTGAATTCATCTGTGCTTTATCAAAGAGGTTTTGAAATGATCCAATGCTTTCCTTTTTAGTAAATGAAAGGATTTAACTCGATTCTGATGTGTGTGGTCATATGTGGATGCTGTCTGGATCATACCCAATATGAAGTCCAAGTCCTACCTATATTTAATGGCGAGCGATGTCGTAGTGACTGTATGACAAACGTTTTCGGACGGGTGGCAATGCTGGAAAGAGAAGTGGTCTTATCAGCAGGTTTGACAATTTCCATATCAAATATTATGGTCATTTAAAAACTTCAAGTAATGTAGGTTTTATCACCCACCAAGCGAAATATAAGGCAACATACTTCAGTCAATAACATAAATCATTTGAGAACACTTCGTGTGTTTCCTTATTACAAAGAATGTAACATTTTAAGGAAAACAGGAAGGATTGCAATGTGATTTGATTCAAATAAAGCAATTAGTTTCATCATACACCCATCAATAATACAAGATACAATACGAGTATTGATTTCAAAGGTAAGCTACATGTCTTCAGTTATCGTGGGTTTTGTTTTATTTTATTTGGAAAATGTGTATCCAGGGTGGCCTATTCAGCATTGGATGTTCTCCCATAGGGCCCTGAACCCTGAAATACTTATACTCTAAGTATGTGAGTTCATTCAGATATTTTCTTCTCTCGAAATGTTGATGATAAGATAATCAATTTGTAAATCAAAAGAGAACTGGAAAAATATGGTATTGATACTAATATTTTTTAAAGGGAAGTGGTGTTGTTAGTTCCTCAAGATTGTATAGAAAAGAATTCAGCAAATTACTCATTTCAGAAAGCTCTAATGGCTGACTGGGTAGAGTGATAGCTTGAATTGTCATGCTGGCACTCCATGCGGAAGGTCCCCGGTTCGAATCCGGGCAGTTTGAAGTGAATTATTTTTCACTGGCTTTCAAAGTAAAATGGTTAACTTGGGTCCCTTAAGCCCATGGCAGTGTTAGCGCACTGCTCTACATGTATTCTTTCAAGGTCAATATGTCCAAGAAAGGCATAAGCGAAAGTACAGTTATATACTATGTATGATTGTTCTGCCCCGAATATGCAACATAAAAAATAAATTACTCATTTTAAAATCGTATCAGATTATCAATTACCAATAATTTGTATTCTTTCTGAAAAGGTGTCACACAACATTAATGTGGTATATCACACAAATAACTGCAACCTTCTTACTTGTATCGAAAGGTATTTAAAATTTAGCATGAGGAAATAGAATATTTTCAATTTTTAACAGTTTCTTTATTGGTGATTTTCTTTCGATGAGTCCTTTTTGTTCATGCTTAAATTATAAAAATGGACGATTTGGTCTCTTCCAAATCATATCAAATGTGCACTCATTCTATATTATTATTGAGTATTTATGTATTTCTGTTCTTTAAGGAGGGTGCCCATTCAGCATAGCTGGCCTTCCATGGGATCCTTCATACATAGAAGACATACATAGTAAAAAAGGTGCTGTTTCCTAATAGGAAGAATTTCGTTGATAGATAAAATACCTTCAGTTACAAATTCAGATTCATTCAAAACTTCCTGAAGGCTAAATTTATAATATTGATATAACGGATTCAGCCCTATCATGTCAATATAACATTTATATTATAGCAAATTTCAGTAGAAAATGTATTGTTATCAAACAGGAAGATTTTCACTTTATAATTTATATGATCGTTCGTCTAGAGCAAAAGTTGTCTAACTACACTTGGGAAGATATTGAGATAATCAAGAAAAACATCTCAATTTAATGATATCTAAAAATACCAAAGATTTATTTCACATAGAGACAACCAAAAATCATTACATAATTCTAATATAAATACTTTTTATAATGGGATGATTGATAATTATACATAAAACCATCTTGTATCTCTGTCTTGTTCATTACATGCTATTGTTTAGCAATTTTTATTTATGTTAAGGTAATTTATTGTTAAAATCAAGAAATTCTGATGGAATTATTGTGTAATTACAAACTAGCAAAAGTATGCATAAATTGCCTATCTACAGGTTGTATATACATTCATGTTTGAGATTTGGTTGTCTCTCCAGAAACCATACAACAGATAGAGACATTGCTTTTACATAGTTTTCCATATCTAACTAAATTTTGTGAAAAAAAAGTGTAATTTGGCAACTTTTGCTCTAGACGAACGTTATAGCAAATTTCAGTAGTAAATGTATCGTTTCCAAACAGGAAGGTTTTCACTTTGCATTGTAACTCATATCAAAATAGATTCAAATAATAGTTCCTGAAGTGTAGGCTACATTCTTAAGTTTAGAATAAATTACTGCTTTACCAAAGGGTTGTGAATTAATCATACGTTGTTATTTTACAGACAATGGAAGTATTTGATTTGGTTCTGACGTTTGTAATTCTACTTTCGTGCTCTCTAACTCGTAGACCACCTTTAGTTAGAGCTCAATCCAACTTTAACAATGAATTCTACATCGAAGGATGTCGTAGTGATTGTATGGAAGAAGTGTTTGAACGGATGGGAATGCTGAAGAGTAAAATAGTCATACAGAAAGATGTGAACCAAGTCATGAAAAGCAACTTTCAACTATCTGAAGTAAAAGTGACAGAATTAGAATTCAGATTGGATCAACAAGAAACAACCGAAACGCCAAGTACAGGTTTGTCTTAAATTTCACTTTCCAAAGCAGAAACTAAAAAACACTAACAATTCAAATGCAAATAAAATTTTATAATATCAAACATTTGTAATCGCTTTCGAACTTAACATTTGAAATACTGATACGCCATCCGCATGCTTCGTCCATCTTTGACATGGCGTCATACGTAAACTAAAGAGTACGTGATTGTATACATGTTTTTTTTTTTCATCAAGCACGTCAACTATGCTATCACTTTTGTTTATGATATATGATTTTTTAAATTTTGACTAATTCATTGAATATTCTCTTACTGAGAGCTTTCAAATACAAGTGCATTCTTTGTCAATCTCATGTTTTAATGTACACTCATTGATCCAATGTATCGTACTCGAGGTTCACATGATGCGATTGCAACACCCTCTAGCGGCATGAGTAGAGTAATGAGTACATTAATGTTTTATCAGGTTATTACATTATAACCTGCACTTTTTGTTTCACATAAGTTCTAATATGTTTGTATTGTCCAATAAGATATAAATAAAGTTATCTTGACAAGAAAGATGGACTGTATTCCATAATTACAAATAATGCTGTTGTTTAAACTTACAATGTTTGTCCTGTAGTTGGGTCCGAAGTATCGGGGCTGAATCCTATTACATTGGCAACCGATGCACCAATCAAAGCTGAAACCACGGGAAGTATACCTGGGGATGGAGCTAATGGTAGGTGACATTTTATATATCAACCCTTTTCATACTGGGCGTGGGGTGTGGGGTGATACAGTGGTCCCCCTTTTTTTTAGTTCAAAGAAGAACTACACGAACCATGTACAGAAGGAATTAAATAAAATATTGTGATTTTTTTTTTTTTTGCTTTTTGAGAAAATCTAAGGCTACACTAGGCTATACTTAGACTATATGTATGGTCACTCTATTATATGCTCTTTCAACATGGGTGACTAAAATGTAGCTGAATATGAAAATGATATATTGTACTGCAGTTGTACATGAGATTTGTTTCACACAATACATACCAAATGCTACATCTCGTCTAATAAGATAATGATCTTTTTTTTATTTTTTGTAACTAGGAATTATGCATCTTGTTTTTTTAATTATCAGAATATAAAATTCTATATTAATCACAATCAGTTAAAAAACCTGTTTAATCAAAAACATAAAAAATATATATAAAATATATAAAACGGGTGGAACTAGACCAACCCATTGTTTCTATTATCATGGTATCCTGAAGTTTACACATGTACATATACATTCAGAGACCAATCATAATGCATTAATTTTAGAAAACTAAAAATTGTGTACAATGTATTTCTTTTTTGCTTTGTTTTCTAAGTATCAGACAACAACATTGCCCTAACTGTAGGGATCACATTAGGAGCAGTTGCTGTTGTTGTAATTGTTGCTTCAGTTGAAATAATTCTGTACAGGAAGAGGAGCAACAACTACAAGAAAGGTATTGATTAAAAAACTAAACTTCTCAACTGCACTATTATGAAAGTAATTTATTCTCCATAGGTATTTAAAAATTTCACAATAAATAATAAGCAAGTTTGCCAATTAAGGGAAAAAAAATGACTTGAAAAACAATGTTGTTGATATCATGGTAAATTCACATTTCACATAACAGTGTGGCTGATGTTTATAGGACTTCAAAAACACTAAAACTATAGTGATTCAAAATCTATCAAACACTTTAATTAAATAATTTCTATTGATATTCATATCACTCTTATCTTGATGTTGAATTTGGAAAAAAAATCTTAAACATTCTTGTATTCTTTCTATCAGATGAAAAAAGACCCCTTCCGAGTTTTGTAAAAGAGGATGGTGAGTTTAATCATTCTAAGATAGAAGTATGATATATAAAAACAGAGTGTTTTTTTGGCAGCTGTGAACTATTGTTCCTGATCATTTCGGTCTGTAGACAATCTGACATGAGTAACGTGTGGGGATTGTTAATATAATGAGTTTATCAGCTTGTATTTGGGCAAAAAATGTAAAAGAAATAGCCTCCAGGATTCCAATAATTTTTGTTTACAGAGTGAAAGGCTTAAATAAAAAGATTCTCTTACTTAATAGTGATGCTTAACTCTGTGTATTTTTCCAAATACAATCTTTATCCCGTTTTCTTTTTGTTCTATTTGCTAGATGAAGAGCTATATCAAGAACTGGATGAGGCAGCAATAGGTAAGATAGATTGACACGCCTAATGTCACTCCCTCTTTTTATCAAATACAGTTCAACTTATGATTGATCCTGAACTCTGTGTATTTTTCTAAATACAACCTTTTTTATATTTTTTTTTGCAACATGAAGAGCAATATCAAGAACTGGATGAGGCAGTTATAACAGGTAGGCTAGATTGATACGCCTAATGTTCCTACCCCTTTTTTCAAATTTAGTTTAACTTAGTATTGATGCTAAAATCTGTGTATTTTTCCAAATACATTCTTTATTACATCTTTGTTTTTAGTCCAATAGTTTTAAAACTTTTGACTGGTTAGAATTTTTTACTCACGAGAGCTTTCGGAAATCACTGTTTCCTTTGTCAATCTGATCGAATGTATGATATGTCCACTTTGTTTTTCTTTTTACATCAAAGAGCCATATCAAGAACTTGGTGACTCAGTAATAACGGGTAAGATAGATTTTCACGCCTTATGTGTCATTCCCTTTAATCAAATACAGTTTTTGAACCAAGAAGTATTCGCTTTTAGGAAAATATTGATTTTTGTTGTTGTTAGTATTATCGAGTGGATATATGGATTGAACACTAAATTAATTTATGACCCTGAACATAACCGATACGTTTTAGTTTGTCTTGTAGTAAATATTTGATGAAAATAGCAACACAAGAAAACAATATTTTGGTACCACTAAATTTAGTTTTTACATTATTTTTTTCTCTCTTTAAATCATCAACAACATAAAAACTATTATTTTCAAATAACAGTGTGACTGAGGTTCAATGGCCTCCAAAATTATCAAACTATAATAATTCAAATATCATCAATTATTACATGACACTTTTTCTTGATGAGGAATCTGAGAAAAAAGTCTTGAATATTTATACAAATTTTTTTTTTCAGCCGTACAACCTCTTAAAAATGCTGGAGGTGTGGATGGTAAGTTAAAATTCCTATGATAGAAGTAAATCATATAATAATTTTAGATATATAATTCTATAGACATTATTGAGTTCCAAAAACAATCTTTATCACATTTTTCTTCTATTTGGAAGATGAAGAGCAATATCAAGAACTGGATGAGGCAGAAATAACAGGTAATATGCATTGGCATGCTTATGTCTCTTCCCCTTTTATCAAATACAGTTTTAATACCATTGAATCAGGAATTATTCGGTTTCAGCACTATTCTATTAGTAAAAACTGTGATTTTTGTGTTGTAAGTAATATCTATAGTGGATAGATGGATTAAACAGTAGATTTAGTCATGCATGAACATAACTCTATACCGTAGTTGCTCGATCTGCCGCAGGGGTGGCTATTTTTTTCAACAGCCTTTTTGACCCGGCGTTTATTCGAACAGGCGCTTATTCGAGCAGGGGCACTTATTTTAAAGATCACCATAATAAAATGGAAATTTTAGTCATTTTAGAATATTCAGTACTAAAATAATAAGACTACAGATTAGCGGCACTGCCTGACAGGTTAACCAGAAGTTCTTACCCGGCGGCTATTCGAGCCCCCCCGCTTATTTCTTTCTAGGGGTCAACTAGGGGGGGGCGTTTATTCGTACCGGCGGCTATTAAACAGGGGCGGCAGATCGAGCAACTACGGTACTCGAAATAATTATCCAATAAGTGTTAGTATTTCTAGTAGTAAATTTTAGATGAAACAAAAATTGATATAAAGGCTCCACTAAATCTAGTTTTTATTTCATTTTTTCACGAACAACACAAAAACTTCAAATAACACTAACAGGTTCATAGGCCTCGAAAATCATCAAACTGTTGTGATTTAAATATCATCTAACACTTGCCTAATTAACTCTATAGAATAGCATAAATGATTACATAACACCTTTTCCTGATTAAGAATCTGAGAAAACGTCTTTGACAAATTATTATTATTTTTTTCTTCTTCTTGCAGCTGGACAACCTCTTAAAGATTCTGATATTGAGGATGGTATGTTATGACTTCCATGATAGAATTTAGTTATGTGATCATGCTAGACATATCACTGTATAAACATTGTGGCGCTCTTTCTGGTAATAGTGAACCTTTTAGCAGTATCTATTTAGTCTGTAGACAATTGAATATGACTCGAGTAACTTGTTGAATTTTTAAATAATATAGTTTATAGAAAA
>JAVSBT010412513.1:0-10701 GCA_033118115.1 Pharyngocirrus eroticus
AAAGACATTTCAAATTTGTCAATAAACGGTAAATACATATGTACACAAATTGTACCTTATTTTCCGAAAAAAAATCACCAGTAAAGGGGTTAAGACGAGATTTCGTGTCCCTTGGTAAGCAGTGGTTTTACCCTATTTTGGACATGCTACTTCAAAAAAAGGGTTTATTCCAAGCTGTACTTAGTCGTCTAAGGTGTCGCATTAACAAAATAAAATGCCCCCCTAAAATAATCAAAGCTGTACTAAAAAAACTAAAGACTAATGAGTAAGGGGCTGACAAAATGCTATTTTGCACCCTAAGCACACGTCCAAACACATACACATCCTCAGTTTATTAAACAAAACACAAATATTTTATTTATTTTTATTTAAAGTTCAAAGGATGTGTCTAGCAAGTTGAAGTAGAATACAATGGTATTTTGTTGTGATGATTTAGATTTTGATACAAGTTTTAGCAACATCTACAGAGTGCCCCTAAATGTACAAACAAGGCTAAATGTGTAGCGCCTGTTTCAATCAGGCAGGCCACCTCTTTTCAAAATTGAAGGGGTATCCCCTTCATTCAAGACAACATAGTTTTTAATAGTGAACAAAATATCAACCAGGAAGCTTAATTATATTTATGTTGGACTACATAGACTGAAACAAGTGTTGTGTTAAAAATCTCTGCATTTGGATAGTAGACCATGACTTGTAACTACGTATTGTGACATAAGGAATATTACCATGTGGATTATTACATCTTTCGTGATCTCTGTGACCCTTTTACAAACCATTGCTGATACCATTGGTAGGTTGTTTTTCATTGCCTGTTTGTATTATGATTAGGTAAAACAAGTTTTTTCTAATTTCTTATTTGTTGCATCATTTTGTTTTCAGTTTTGAGTAGATTGTATAATCGAAAAATATTTAAATGAATATGAATCATAAATTGCTTTTTTTGTATATGAAAAAAAAATAAAAGCTACCAATTAACACCCACTGCAACTTATCATCTGAAAAAATATTTTTGTGCCGCTAAAAGTTATCAAGTCGAAAAACTATTCTCAATGATCTAAATGTCCTATCATTATCCTTGGTCCTATATGTTTGTACAGCAGTGTTCTACGGGTCGTGAAAGGTCAAAAGAGGTCGTTACAGTTTGAGATCAGACAGCTTGCAGGAAAGGTTAAATAGTCAAATTGCTATCCATAATGAGCTTGAATGTACTATGGTGCCTAAACGCAGTTGTAAACTTCCAAACAGGGTCCAGCTGGATGAGAAAGATACATAGAGATTGGCCAAGCACTACTTGTAACCATTTAGGGAAACTCAGCTGATTTTATCAATCGGATTACGGTTCTTGTGCCGATTGAGTCGTGATTTCGCCATATCTTGTTGAATGTGGACCGTCTTTGCCGAATCTGTTCACGAAGCCAATAATACCCGCGTCCATGGCCCGAAAATTACAAAACACGTTACGACAGAGCCCAGATCAACCGGCCGTTTGCAAAGCCGTACAGGAAACTGTGATAGGATTGCGTTCCGACGAGGACTCGAGCATGCCATGCGTACTGAATCAAAAAAAGAAACACATAACCATTTTTCTTTCGCAATATATCAAAAACTGCTCTTTAAAAAGATAAAATTTCACTTGATATAAATTAAATTATAAATTTACTACAATATCGAAAAGTTAGGCAAAAGAATATGCAAAAGAAAATTAAAGAGATGAAAAAGTCGGTCTCCTGCTATCTTAATTATGTAATATGGAGCCACTCAGAATTACACATTATAGATAACGTAGAAATCTTAATTATGCGTTTCTTTTTTTGTTCAGTATATATCGCTACAGTTATAGGATTCCAGACACCTGGGTTTCCAGATTGCTATGACTCAAGGGATCTTAAATCAAATGTCAACGAATTTTAGTCAGTACATTCAAGGAGGAGAGTAGAAATCCTAAATATATTATATTGAGCCCTAATGTTATTTAGGGAGGATGGGTGAGTGACAGTGGTTTTTTTACCTCTTCTACAACAGTAGACTTTTAACAAGATAATTCCAATTCTATTCATATTTCTGTTTTGCCTGTGTACATTGTACAGTGACTGAAGATCTTGGATGTTACAAGCATATAGGAAGCACATTCCAATCCAGGCCTTGGAGAGGTTCATCTCGGATGAAGGTGTTGAGCTGTTTGAATCACTGCAGAAGGAGTCGGACAGACAGCATTGGCTATATTTTTGGAGGGGTCTCAGTAAGAACACAACCTATACACTAGTAAAATAAAACATAGGCCATGCCAAATTGATTAGTTGGTAGATGCACAAATTGGTTCAAAGTTGGGTTGAAACACCAGTTCCCTCGATCAAGGAAGTTTAGCAACTTTGAGCTCGGCCAGTTGTTAGATGGGTGACCCATTTACATTAATGGAGTGCCGTAGCTCTTATATAAAAGTAAGCACCATAAAATATTTCCCATGCAGCTACATATCCAGCGGGGGATACACATGTATCATAAAAATACATATGGCGAAATGCTGCATAAACTAGGGGCCACCAGGGGTCTAAAGGTAGTCAGTGAGTTCAAACCCTAAAATGTAGGTATAACCCTCTCCTACAAATAGAGAGCCCAGAGGATAGAGAGAGAGAGATAGAGAGGTGTGTGTATCGATAGGCTATACACAGAGTATGGCAAAATATAAAGTATTGCTCAAATAAACTCTGTGCAGTTCTATATTTCTAACCTAAAATATACATCTACTAGCCTATATGGAACTTGCTTGATTCTGTTGCCTACATTTGACCAAAAAAGTAACATTTTGAAAAAAAAGAGGACATAAATCGACTACATGATTTGACCAATTTGGAATGGCCTTATGTATTTAAGTTTTTTACAGTTTTTTGAAAATACCATAAAAAAGATATCTTATCATTCCTTTAATAATTCAGTGAAGGCGACTCTCAAATGTTCTCTTTTACATATCTTTTCTCAGTATGTGTATATTCACTTACAATTACAATGCAGTTTTTTTTTGCTTAAATCCTGTTTAATAAATGAGTTGTAATTGTTGTAAAGTTTCAAGAAACTGTGATAACGTGTTTACTTTAAGAATCACCTCTCATATGAAACATGAGACATCATATATTTCGGTTTTTTTATTGTATAAAGGAAAATATCAGGAACAATTCCAATATTTTAATGGTTCACAACTTATAATCAATTATAATCAATGTCAACTTTATAAAAAAATCCTATAAGATCTGTATAATAACCTGTCAATATTCATCTCAACGTAGAATGGAACAGACTGCTATTGTGGAGATACTTTTCCTAACCAAGGACCAGCTGAAGGAGAATGTAATCTGAAGTGTGCTGGAAGTGATGAGACGTGTGGTGGAACAGAGGCTGTAAACATACACACAGGTATTCAATGTTTTTTACAAGCATATATTTATTATAAGCTATCACATAAAGAATACAATGACAGTAATAAATCTAAAACACTGATTTATATTAACACAACAATCATGGTACTATTATTGATAGAGGTCAGACCCGTTCAACCCCCATTGTACACACACACAACAATTGCTCATGCAAGAACCCTCCTCTTTAGTGACCACTTTTAAATAGTAACAAAATTTAGATGTGTTTTTTTTTAATGTGGTGTTTAAAACAGTTTGCAGAAATGGCACTTACAAGAGTCACACATATTGGTGTAACAATAGATGTGGTCATTGTAAGGATAATGAACACTGCAATCAAATCACTGGTGCTTGTCAAGGTGAGTACAATAAAAGTTGGAAAAACAAAATATACCTACTTTTTAAGGAAAACTAGAAAACAATTCTATCCAATCAACACCTTTTTACAGAAAATGTAGACTCTGGTGAAGAAAATAGCATTGACTCTATTTATCAAATAATGGCCATATAATCCCCTAATCCTTGATTGATGTATAATCTCACTGCTTTTCACAAGTCACATGATGATAAGTGTCCGCAAAAGCACATGTTACCAACTACGATAATGGCTTAGTCTAGTGGCTGACTAATCATGGGACACACTAGTACAATTTGTGTGTATAAAGCTCCTCTTTAAAGACTACTAGTATGCACAAAAAAAGAAAGAAAAAACAATTTGAAAATCTCTTTTAACCAGCCTGCTCAGTCGATAGCCAATTACCCCTTTTAATTTAATTAGTGCCAATTTTTTTCTTTTTTCTAGAATTAAGTACTTTTGAGATATTTTAAAGAATAGTATTTAAATTTTAAAAATATATCTCTACAAAGTACCATGCTTTTGCCTGTTACAGATTGTGATCCAGGGTATCTAGGCTCAAAATGTAATCAAGGTAAGAATTTAACAAGGGAAAGGAAACTGACTAAAAGGTGTTTGTCTGAAGTAGCATTTGTAATTATTCATTTGTCAAATAGTGAAATATTTTATAGATTTGAATGTAAAATGCAGCGTGTAGCTTGCTATTGTATGCTTTTATTTTTTGCTTTTTTACCATTTGGTGTTTCAGTGTGTGACAGGGGCCATTATGGAGACAGTTGTAAACTGAAATGTGATAATTGTAAAAATATCTCATGCAGTAATACAAATGGCATTTGTTTACAAGGATGCAAACCAGGTTGGACAGGGAACAAATGCACACAGGGTAAGGAACCTTACCAAACTTCTATTGAGTTATTCGAACTATCTTACCTCTGATAATTATTTTAAGTGGCAGATATTCATTGGATTATTGGACGAAAGAAAAAAAACGAAAAATGTAGGGAGTCAGCATTTTAGAATATAATGTAGTATCAAAAATGAATAAACTTAGATCCTCATAGATTTTGAAAAATGCCTTGATCTAATTCCCTATAGATTCTGAAGCATTTACGAAGCAGAAAATTCATAATGGCAACATTCTTAGCTTCTTGTTTGAGAGTGTATAAGTAGTAACATTATTTCATTAAATATGCTGTATCTAAAAAAATATTTCTATAAACCTGAATAATTGTACCATGAATGCTCCAGCATAGAATTCTAAATATAAATGTTTCTACATTGTAATACGTGTTAGTACATTGTTCATCTTCCAGCTTGCAACGATGGATTCTATGGGAACTGCTCACAAAGGTGTGGTAATTGTTTGGTGGAAGTGTGCAACAAAGCCAATGGACATTGTTCTGAAAAAAGATGTAAGGCAGGATGGAAAGGGGACAAGTGTTTTGAAGGCAAGTTTCTTTTTATTCATTATTATTAAGACAGAAACAAATATAAAAGAATGTTGTCATAGAGTGAGTGCTCATGAATTATTTCATAGAAAGGTAGGAAAAGCAAAGAGATTGTTCCTCCTGGCACGCTACTTGGAAAGACCAGGATTCAAATTGGGGTAGTTCCAAAAATTCCCTGTCTTTTACAAGCTTTAGTTTGATTATTCATAAGCCCATATAATAGCAGTTTTCTTTTTCATTTGTTAACCATTTTTGTTGCAGTTTGTGACAGGGGCCATTATGGAGATGGTTGTCAATTGAAATGTGATAATTGTAAAGATAGCTCATGTAACAATACAAATGGCATTTGTTTAGAAGGATGCAAGGCAGGTTGGACAGGGAACAAATGCACACAGGGTAAGGAACCTTACCAAACTTCTATTGAGTTATTCTAACTATCTTACCTCTGATAATTATCTTTAGTGGCAGTTACGAATACTACTGTTGAGTGACTTGATAATTTTTCACGTTATCTTTCTTCACTTTGTTTGTATTGCTCTTTTTTAACAGCTTGTGATGAGGGATATTATGGAGATGGTTGTAATTCGGATTGTGGTCAATGTATGACTTCAGCATGTAGAAAAACCGATGGAAAATGTCCACAAGGATGTCAGCCAGGATGGACAAATGATAAATGCAATTGGGGTAATACAATATTATTGAAATATTTGCATTCACTGTTGACAGGATATTATAGTATATGTTGTACCATGATCTCATTAGAAATAATGTATCTGAAATCATTATTTCTATAAACTTGACTTGTACAATACATTTTTCAGCAAAGAATTCTAAATGTAAGTCTTACCACACTGTAATACAATATCAAGTTCTAAATTGATATCCATTAGAACCCTAAATGAATAACAAAAAGTATTTTTGCCGAAAACTCTTACTTCTATGACTTTTTCTTCCAGCTTGTGAAAATGGATTCTATGGGAACTGTTCACAAAGCTGTGGTAATTGTTTAGTGGAAGTCTGCAACAAAACCAATGGATATTGTTCTATACAAGGATGTAAGGCAGGATGGAAAGGGGACAAGTGTTTTGAAGGCAAGTTTCCTGTTTATCATTATTCAAAGCCAAAAACAAATAGAAACAAATTTTGTTATAAACATTAGGTCCTCATAAATTATTCCATAGGAAAGGTTGTAAAAGCATATAGATTTGCCATCCTGGCATGCTACTTTAAAGGGTCAGGTTTTAAATTGGGGCGGTTCCAAGCAAAATAATATACCGGACGTCTTTCACAAACAGTGGTCTGGTTATTCATAAGCAGTGTTCTCACTGATTTCTTGGAAAAGTTTCATCAGGCTGGTAATTGATAATTTTTTCTTAATTCTATCTAACAAGTTTTAATTTTTCATATTATATAAAGCTCACTTTTTGATGTTCTCATTTACCTGAAGAAGTCTGCTGTTAACAGACGAAACGTCGTATTGATTGTTTGTACATTTTTGGTTGTAGAATAAAAGAAAAAATTTCAAAAAAAAAGTGTTCTCACTGTTTTTCATATAAAGCTTCCAAGGTATTCATAAGCCTGCATTAATGTAAAGTATATTAAAAAATAATGTTTAAAATGAGAAAGAATGAGATACAATCTAAACATATAATCTGACAAATCATGTTTACTTTTATATTTCCCAAGTGTAGAATGTAAAGACAATACATATGGCTACAACTGTATGGAAACTTGCGGAAAATGCAAAGATGGGAAACAATGTAATACAACATCTGGTATATGTGAGAATGGGTGCGAAAAAGGATGGTCAGGAGAAACTTGTCACACAGGTAGGACTAGGTCTTTTATGAGAATAGAATTTATAAAGTCGTTTTTACTATAGTGTCCCTATTTTCTTTACTAATCTGATTTGGACAGCATCAAGTACAGAATATATTAGATTCAAAATTATATTAGTATTGGTAACTTCCTCATAGAGGGTATCCCATTCAAAAAGAAGGGCAAATGTTCATAGTAAAAGCCTGTCAACCCTATTTGTGCAGCTGCTCTTTGTCAAATTGGCAAATTATCTTAGTAGAGGGCCCAAGCCAGATAAGGGACTTATTTATAAAGTTAGCCCATGCTGTGAGTTAGAATATAACTGACCATTTCATTGTTTACCCCTGCCCCTACCAAACTTACCTTATACCCTAAGAACACTCACAATATTTTTGTTTAAAAGTTAAAATATCTATTTCAAATTATTGTTAACAATATTGAACTTAAGAATGTATCTACCTAAATAGAATTTGTTAGAATTTATTGAAAGATATTGTTAAAATGCTATTAAACATTGCAATAGACATCTTTTTTGAGAGATGACAGCAGCAAAATATATTTTAAAAACGATTATACTGTGAAGACTAATCGTAACAGAGGCCATATATCTTAACATTTTTAGCTTGTCAAGATGGTTTTTATGGTAATTGTACACAGAAATGTGGTGATTGCATAGACACTGTGTGTAACAAAATCAACGGCAGTTGTTCTTACCAAGGATGTCAAGAGGGTTGGAAAGGACACAAATGTTTGATGCGTAAGTTATCATTCAACTAAACACACTTTCACACATATATCGAATACAACAGGCATCAAGTGTTACACCTATAATGGAATTGATTATCAACTTAATTAGATTTGAAAGTGTGTTTTTTTTACTTTGCAGAGTGCACACAAAACACTTATGGAAATAACTGCAATAACAGTTGTGGAAAGTGCAAAGGTGGGACTCAATGTGACATCAAAAATGGAAAATGTCACAATGGGTGTGACATTGGCTGGGTCGGAGAAAGGTGTCATAAAAGTAGGCACTATCAATATGATTTTGCATTTATTGATTACAAATTATAAAGGGAATGAGAATTATTGATTTATTTTTAATTGCAAAATGAAACAGAATCTCACAAATGATATAAACAGAACAATATTGATGGAAATCAATTCAGATTTTTGATTAAAAAACTTCAAAATGTTTAAGTTTAATCTTGTTGTTTTTTCTATTTAAAGCCTGTCCAAAAGGAACATATGGCTCAAATTGTACTGGAATGTGCGGCCAATGTTTATCTATTGAATCATGCAACTCTTTTAATGGATCATGTCATAAAGGCTGCAAAGATGGCTGGCTAGGAGACCATTGCAATCAAGGTTTGTATTTTCATATCATGTAAGTGTATGTTGTAGTGAACCTGGGGCCAGCTTCAATTGACTACTTAAATTCTACTTTCTCTCAAAATCGCACCTATCTCCATAGTCTAACTTAAAGTATTTGTTATTTGACTACTGAATTAAAGGCTATACGCCTCGATTCAGATCCAGTTTGCTATCATATATTTCTATTGTTCCAAGACCTCTCTGTTGAACCAGTCACTATCCTTTATGATATAAGTCTGTATAGTATACACACATATTATGCTAACACATTTTACATTTTTTAACTCATAGAATGTTCCCCTGGAAAATTTGGAGCCGACTGTGAAAAGAAATGCAACTGTAAGAATGGCAACAACACATGTAACCATGAGGATGGGATTTGTATGGTATACAAAGGATTGGCTCAAGGAGGCAATGACAACAGTCAGGGTAGGATTCTATTGTCTCTTACTATGGTCCATACCTCCTGACCCAGTTTCATACTTATATTTACAATTTTACCTGTAATGCAACTACTGAAAGTTCTAAGTAAGCTTTAAAATTTTTAATCAATCAAAGTTTATCACTTATTATACTTAAAGTTGATGGTATGATATACAACCAACTTGATAGCAGTATTATTTCAAGTTATGGGGGTTTCCTTTGATTGTTTGATTTTTAAAATTTCTACACAAGATATATTTTTTAACATTGACAAAAATATGATTTCTATTAAATGGTATTTTGATCCAGAAATGTTATGTATTATGAAATGAATGATTGAACATCCTGAATGTGTATCCATTACAATGTAGTTCCTCATTGTATCCTGTCTCTCTGTGTACATTTCAACATATTTGTTTACATTGCATAGTATTTCAGTATTTGCTATTCAGCGTTATTTTTAAACATCATACTTTTGCAATATGAGCTACAAACATATCAGCCATGCTTTGTTAACATCTAGTTTTGATTCACTTGTGTATATAGCTTCCTAGACTGCTTTTCAAATCATAAAGCACAACAAATTACACACCTATCACATTTCAAGTCTTTGAAAAGCTTCATGTTGAGATGAGAAAGCTATTAAAAATCACAATTACATTTTTACATAAGAAATTCACGCTGTATGATAAAATGAAAACTCAATTCTTGTCTAGGATGTGAACAAAAATATTTGACTGTTGGCTATTTCTTCCTCTTATTTATTCAAATCAGAATTTCCAATTTTCTGTTTTGAGAATTTTCACATCTAAATAAAGGTCTGACAGACGAATGACAACTAGAAATATCTGATCTTTAGAAATTTTGTGCATTTGTACTATTATAATTATTTAGAGAGGCTTCAAGAATCGTCACTAAATTGAGCTTACATTGACAAAAATTAGTAACTTAAAAAAAACAGTTTTTATTGATGTGATATTATATGATAGAAAAAAAACCTAATAACTTTGAAGTGTGGATGATATGGAATGAAATGTAGCTGACATTTTATAAACATGTTAGACTTTTGAACAAAAGAATGTTGAACTCTGAACATTGTATTCAAAATCTCTGTTTATATTTGTCCCGTGTGGTTATGTTTGGTGTTTTCATACAGTATCATTTTGCAATATTTTGCAGCATCAATTAGTAATAGGAAGTGTATTGGGTATTTTTCATTTTTATTTGGATAAAAAAAAAAATCTATGACAAATTTCTTTCTTCTTTTTTATTTGTAGCATCACTTCTAATTGGAAGTGTAGTTGGTACAGTATTCCTCATAGCTGTCTGTGGTATTATAATTGGTGTGATATTGTTAATGAGGTAAGAGTTTCATCTTAATTTAGGATGGACAAGGAAGAAAAAGTACCATGGGGAATCCCCATGATTCATAGAATATTTTTCAAATTAAAACATGACTATTTAACATTGATAAATCAGGGAAAGTAATTGACACCATGAGAACACTGTTTTAACAGGAAGAAATAATGACTGTGAATTTAAAGTATCATATTCCTCAGTCCAGTATATGAATGTTGTTTATGCAGCTCAAATCATCGGGATTTTCATTTTCATTATGTATTCAGAGAATCCTTGTTCCAACAATCCATCTATTACTACATGCACTGCTGCTAGTACTGGTTATATAATTATAAGAGTTCCTTGGGTTAAAATCATTCATAACTTCTTTATTATATAATGTAAGCTCCTCATATGTGCATTTATTGAAGATGAAATATTTTTATTCGAAGCTTTCGATCTCTTCATGAGATCTTGTTTACTGAATGTAAAATGGATTGCAGAATTAAGATATGAATACAAAACAAAGGAATACACA
>JAVSBT010412624.1:0-10700 GCA_033118115.1 Pharyngocirrus eroticus
GCGTCCTCATCGGATTTGCACATCATTTCGTTAACTAGCGTACTTTTTGGCACTCAGCTGTCAGACTAATGTCCATTCTGTGTGCAATTAGGTTGATTTAGAGTTCCCAGGAAACCTCCAATTACACAAAAAAAAACATCTTCCTAGAAACATCAAACTTCTATAAGAAGAAGAAGCCTTGGAAATGCAATGAGTATATCTTTGAAAATGGATATCCATAGATAATGTCAGTTTTGAGTATCAAAGATATGAAATTGGTTTTATAATCATGCTCATCTCTTGTAAAGGCTGCTTAGTTTTCCTTGATACCTATCTTCTTCCATATTTGTCCATCAAATCTGACGCATCATTTTTGATGAATTGACCTTTCTTGACAGCGTATGCCAAATACATTTTCCTTTAATTTGCTGTAAGAGCCATTCCCCATGAACATCAAAAAGCTAAGATTTCTTTATCGTCTACCCATATACAAATTGGTATCTTTGCGAGGGACATCTTCAATTTCTTAAAAGTACAAGAGCATACATTTGTTTATTGGACTTATGGGATGCAGAAATTCATCTACTGCAGATTTCTAAAACCCACCTTATTAGATGGAACCTTTCCAATCCCATATTTCAGTAACTAGTGAAAGAACAATGGCATGCTCATCTATACAAATGGAATTACATGATTTCAAATCAATTTTTGGAATTAATGAAAGACAAAAAGTACCATTTCCTGGGCTGCCTTCTACTTTAAAGCTTTGTCCCTAAGAATACAAGAAATTGATATAGGTTCTTGCATGAGATAGAAATTGAAAGTGCTTCTCTACTGGGAGAAAATCACAAAAGAAGAAGTCCTTTTCAATCAATAGTGACTACACCAGAAACTAAACCAATGCACATCACACAATCAGTAAAAAACACTTCATAGACCCATGTTAAGTGCCCTATGCAAATGTAAATATAAACATTAGACCAACTTCAGTAGGTATTTTCATAGAAATTTATGGAGACAATCAATAAGAACATTGTCATTTAACCCCATCTGCATGGACATTTTTTCTGAAAAAGCCAACAGAAACCCTTTTTAACACAACAGTTCAACAATGGGTGAATAGGTATGATAACTAAAGTGAATCATACAAGAAGCTGCTCATATGCTTTCAACTGCTGTTTGTTATCAAATAGTACTGACGTTTTGAATCTGCAAATCTTGTTTGTTTTCCCACAGGCCACCCAATGGATATCATAGAATGTTATTATGGATACCCCTTCTCTATTCTTGAGGGCTTTTTATTACTTTTTTTCATGGTATGAAATTGAACCAACATAAATTATGGTCTTCTTATTTGACCACAAAATGAACCAAGTCATATGATTTTCAAAAAACTGAAATTTTAAATTCATGAGAATAGTTGTACGCTAAACTGTACACTTACCACTATGATAATACCAAACTAAAAAACAAATAATGCAGAGGTTGATTTCTCTGCTGTCCCACAGGTTTAAATAATCAATGGACTCGATTCAATTCAAAGGGAGCCGTAGAGAGTTAACTATGTTTATATAAACAAAATATGTTTCTCCTTGTTGGGCTGCTGGTCCAAAAGTTGAAAACAAGGGATAGGATCTAGGACTAATACCAAAGATAAAGGGTCTAGTCCCCAGGTCTCTGGAATAAATGAATGCCTGTAATGAGAGGCTAGTCAGATCAAAGCATTGTTAAAATACAAATTTACACTCTGTAACTGTCTCATAATGCATTTGGGGTTTCTCGTTGAAACCTAATTGTAACAGATAATCACACATAAATTTGGAAAACTCCACAATAAAACTAGTCATCTGGACCAATTCAATTATGCAGGGAAAACACAACTTGACATATTAGGACTAATCTTACTCAAGCACACTAATTAAGCTTGATATACATACAAGTAGCTTCATCACAGGTGAAGTTTTGCTCCTGATGTGTGAGTAAATGCTTTAATTCCATGTTTAGGCATAATTATTATTTGCCCGGAGACAGACATATGGAAAAACATTGCCACAAGTCATGGCCATATACAACTGCATCAATAAAGGTGAATGTCTTCTCCAGGAGTCTCCCGAAGTCCCTTTTTTTATACCATAGGCAAAAAAACTCTTAGTTAAACCACAAGTGAACTAAAAGAAGAAATAAATGGCTAACAAATTGACAGAATGAAATACAACCAAGTTTATAGCTTCTTCTTTTGTGAAAAATAAATTTCATTCCATATTCTCTTTGATGTGGTGTAAATGTTTAAGCAACAACCATTTATTATAAGACATTGTGGCGTATACTGGAGGCCCTAAACATGTGCATGCTTCAATAGTTCATGTTACGCTATCTATCACGACAGATAATAAGGATTAACGACTAAGGTTCCAAACTAGAGTTTGCAGAAAAATTCAAATAAATCTATTGTATTATGTCACGTTGTAAGATTACCATAAATCTAAACATTTTAACAAACCAGGTGTCTACTTTAAGCTTACATCACCTGAACTCTACCCACATTCTTTCAGTATCTACTTAAATGTAACCATATCAAATTCTGACTTAAGAGATTTCATCATTAGCTTGTACATGTGTGTCAAACATTACTTCATGTTTTTATTTTGTAAAAGCAAAAGGACTCATTAACTAAAAAGCTTTGTTGGCATTGGTTTTTTCTTCATTTTCCAGGGGTATTAATATGCCATATTTTCTTTTGTATTTGTGTTATGATAGGTATCATTACAAGTAATCAGCAACCAAGTCTATTTCATTACAGAGTATCTGGCACATTCAGGATCGAACTAATATTGAATCAGAACAAATGATCTCCATTCCTCTGTTATCCATAGTATCCTTGCAAGGACTGGTAGATATGATTGTTTTGGTGAGAGTTATCATTAAGATGGCATAAACAAAATAATTGACTTTCTTTTTAAGAAGAGTAGTATATCTAGACTGCAAAGTTTTGGTTACATAAACTTTAAGTGATATGTTCTTGTCTTGGGGTATTTTGTTTAGACATTTCTTATGTAAAGCGTTCTCTTGCCACTATAGCACTATAATTGTTCTTGATAACACAACACTTCCATGTCAAGATTCTCAAGTGAGTTTTGAGTGTGTGGAAGAAGTAATGATATAAGCATATCTGTGTTATAATATTTTATTTCTGAGTACATCGATTTCCGTACGTCAAGAAAAAGAAAGAGGATTAAGAAGGAATCTCATCAAGTGTGTACATGGCCATAATATGCAAAATCCTTTTATCCGGCACTTCTTTTCTTTCTATTAACTCTCTTCTTACCCCAAGAAATATGATTATTTCATGATAAAAAAAAGGTTAAAGAATTCTGCACTACTGTTAGTCTTTTTATAGAGAAGGAATTGTGCACAAAGGAGAGGTGGTAGACTTGAAATAGCTTTGCAATGATTTGCCAGATTCAAATCAATCTTGTATAATGAAGACTGTCACTACAGAGAACTTTTCTTTTAGCAACCTCCATGCTACTGGAATGAACAGTACCCGAAAAAAAGAAAAGATAAAAACCTTTTCAGTTAGATGCTGGTAAATGCATTGGGATTGCCCAATATTCCTTAGCTTTTAATCTTGACCTTCAGTGGGGTCAGCTTGATCTCATGGTCATATTGGCTTGCTTGCACTACCCGTACCAGATTAATCGATGTGAGGGTCAAATATTTAACTTCCTAATTCAGAAATGTCAAAGATTGCCTCTTTATGATTGTCAATATAAAAAAATCTGGGGAAAGACTATAGAAGGTATTCTTAAAGGTAATAGGGGCAATAAAAAAGATGGCGATCCTAATACATTATGTGTATCTGCATCAGCCTGTCCAAATACGCAATATGCGACTGAAAAACAGGAACTTTTGATCGAGAAATATTTTAAGTTGAACTATCTGAAATCTATTTTTAGTCAAGCATTGCTTTTCTGTATGGTTTGATATGGATACCTGACATGTCTTTTAATACACAAGTGACCCAAACCTCTCTAATATCTAAAAGAAGAAGAGAGCTGGCTGTAAGTAGAATCCTGACGCTAAAGTCTTTGAGGGGTACAATCCATCTACCTTCCCAACAAAATTATGTGACAACTGTTAACTCTGTCGGTGACTACTATAGGGCCCCTTAAGTATAAAACTATAAACAGTGCTATGATACACGTCTTTCCTAAACTTAAATACATACCAGTAGACTTGCCAATAATTTCTTACAGACACTGGGATATATAGGCCTATAGAATAAAGCTGTTAAGTTATCTAAATCTCTTATACTTGTCTAGCCTTACCATGTGTTTCTTGTATTAAAAATGTTACTTTTGTTTACAATGGTAACTGAAATATTTCACATCCTTTTTTTTGCTGTCTTTAAATGGTTGATACTAAATTGTAACGACTTGCCTGTAACAAAACTAATCTATCAAACATTTGTTTTGTTTAAATGCTACAAAAAAGGGGAACAGAGCTATAAATTAAGTCAAGACTGAACATAGTGAACATTTTTCAATTTCTTACAAGATATTAAGAGAGTTTATCAACTGGTGGTCGAGGTAGAAGGAATTCATGACCATGCAACATTACCTAAATCTACTCGACAGTTATATTATCAAAATAATCACATAATACATTGTTTTTAAAATGTATATTTGTCTGTCTTTTTTTGTAAATTTTCATAATACATATACCAGCTGCATGCTGTGTTAATATTTACTTCTACATATTAGTTTACCTAGCAGAAAGTAAAGAGAAAAAATACCAAAATGCTATCCATTATACATTAGTCAGATGTTCCAGGCTCTGTTCATATCCTCTAAGTATGACTAGAATTTGCCATTTCAAAAATAGATTAAATTGGTTGCTCTGGATTTCCTCAATCAAATCAAATGTCAAGTTTCAACATTCCCAAAATACAATGTTAGAGGTGAAGAAAAGTTATATTGTATGCATGACACCCCCTCTCAAGGAAAAGAAAAGTAAACAAAGGTCATCCCCTTTCCATAACAACACTAGAAACAAATGCTGCTTTAGTGAAAGTTTACAATTACCTTTTGTTTCAATGTTTAACCTTCAAGTCAGAAAAAAAATCAGTAATTTTAGAGAAACTGCATTTTAATTACTCGTCAAAGTTCTCATCAATAGCATAATTTTCCTTGAACCAAATTTGTTTTAGCTGCTAATTAATTATGCCAAAGTGCTACTCCTTCTTTCAACTAAAGAACCACTTGTTTCTAAATAAATTGCCTTTTTCTAATCTTTTGTTGAGACAGAAGCTTTCAAGGCTAGCTTTTCAATCAATTTGAAAGTTGTTTCACTAATTGGAATCACTTTTAACCCAAGATTTTCTCTATTATGATGAATCTTTTACACAAAGAGAAGGGCCATACAACCTAACAGGCAAGTTATTGAACAGGTCTTTGGTTATATTTGTTTTTGTTTTTTCTAAGCTAAGTAAACTTTTGAACTTGCATGGTCATCTAATCTTTTAATCAAAAACATATTTCTGCTCTCTCCTGTATAAACCTGCACCTTCTTTTAGCTGACACTTCAGGACTTCAACAAGATCTTCCAATTACCTGACCAAAGCACCAATCTTTAATCACTACTCTTCAGTATATGCTACATTCCATCAATCATTCATTCTCTCTTCCTTATCCATCACTCAGTTCTAATTTGACAAGATTCTTACACCTTCCCAATACCTTCTAGAAGTAGGAGCTAAAATTAGACTGAGATGATGAAAAAAGGGATATCCTATCAAAATTATGAAGGATATTTAACACGAAAGCAATACATATCAAGCAGGAATCATAAAGAGTTTAGCACCTCATTATCCAAACTCATATAGAACTATGTGTAAGATTTCTTCTGTTGCCTCTATTCAGAAAATAAGCTCATAACAAGGGAGGAGAAAACACTTCCTTTTTAGCAGTGAAAAATGTATGGATTATATTTTTTCTGAACATGGCAGATTGAAAAGAAAATGCGAATATATGGCCTGGGATTTTTGTATAATAATAACTGGATGTGTCTTCTTTACATGGATTACACCTCACTACAAATATGACGTTACCAACTCTCTGTCATTATGTTCTACAATTTGAGCTATCAACACTTTGGGTATGATTAAATACCATATAATTGTCAATAATACGATTATTATGCTATTTT
This sequence comes from Pharyngocirrus eroticus, assembly GCA_033118115.1. Lineage (NCBI taxonomy): Eukaryota > Metazoa > Annelida > Polychaeta > Saccocirridae > Pharyngocirrus > Pharyngocirrus eroticus. Next base: position 6,187 of record JAVSBT010412624.1, read on the forward strand.
ATCATTATTTGTGATTAAGTCACACTTAGCAATTATCATAATTGCATAATAAATCATTTTCAGCAGAGCATAAGGCTTCTGTTTTTCTTGGAGTTTTTTTCGGCAGGGAGGAAGCTTTGTTTGATTCCTAACAAACAAGTTTAAGGGGAGCCCTTAAGAAACAAGTAAATTGGTAATTTCCGTAGACTCCATCAAGTAATAATTGCACCAATCACTGTATTAATATCCTCAAACCAACCAACCCCAAAACAAATTACGGCATACACCAAGTTAGATGACATACACCCCACTGAGTGTTCAATAGCATTCTCAAAATATATTGCAGCAAATGTTGGACATATGCAAGGTTATATTTTCTAAATTCATGATTCTGGGTTTAGAAATAAAAAACACTGAATGTTTTACTCTCTCTTTTATACTTGAGCTTCCATATCATCAAAGGTAAATACAAGGACTCTGCTATAGAGAAAAATCTTTGTTTTATTAACTTAGAATGCCTTTAGTTGGAAGCAATAAATCTTCTCCAACCCCCCTCCTTCCAAATGAGACACAAATCTAGTGTAGTAGGGCAATCATGGTCCCATTTGGCTACAAATGGTTGAAGTCTGGTTCAATTGCAAAATGGCAAGGTAATGGAGTTATTCTATTATCATGGAAAAGCCTTTCATTTAATCTTTCAGAGTAACAATTTCCTTGAGAAACATATACATTCTCTTTCTTTATTTGCTATCTGACATCCTTAATCTAAACAGATTTCTTTTCAACTTCTAAGTTTCAAAAAGATAAAACTTCTAGGATTTTCTTGATAGCCATATCTCCAGGGAGAGATAATATGCAACATAAGCAGCAACCATATGTCAAAAAGAAAAAAAATCATCATCAAAGTTGTTACATTCTGCAAAAATCTGTAATTTTAGTGAAGGTAACAAATAAAATGATGAAAAAGTTGTAGTTGAAGAGTAACGTGCCCCATGGGAGTTTTGAAGAAGACAGATGTGTTTCATCTGTAGGACTAAAAGCAGAGATTGAATTAGTCTGGAACTCATAGAATAACAATCTGTCATTATAACTAATGCAAATATCAGTAAACAAAGCTACTCGGTATTTTTTTTACCTGGCTCCTTTATTTTTTATCAAAAAGGTGAAAGATTGTGGAAGAAAAACAAGAAGATAGAACAGAAAAGATGGCCATCTTTCTGAAGCGTAAACAAGCTTGGATTGTAAACTACAGCAAACTATAATCTGTATGCAGGCCAAGAAAGGGACAAAATTAACTCCATGTGTTGTATCTAGAAACATGTTTAGAGAAGACAAAGAGAGAGCCTTTGTCTTCTCCTTTTCAACCCATTAAAAATTATGTAAAGATGACAACATTTATTATAATTATAGCATACAAATAAACAATGGATAAAAGCAATATATACAAATCCACTCCAAATGAAAACTACAGGTCCACAGAAATGAAGCAAAGCAAGTGTATTGATGTTAGCTGCAGGATGCTGATTAAGAGGTGAAACATACCAATAAGTTAACATTTAGATGCAAGGAAAAGTTTGGGAGAAACTAACAAAAGCACAGCTTATGTGTAAGTTGTAGCAGCATATAGGTAGAGGAAGGATCAAAGGAAAAGAAAGGCAACTAAAGCTAGCTACGGAACAGGAGAAGAAAAAACAACAACTAGAAAGCTTGACATTGACAGGTCCAGGAGACTGTATTATACTTACAGCAGTAGCACCATCCTGTAAATGTCCCCTGTTGTAAATGGTAACCACTAAATCACTCCCTGGTTTGGGAGACGAGAGTGGTGAAAGAGATCGTTGCCTTTTTTGTCCACCATATCCAGAAGACTTCCCAGAATTGTAAGAGTTGGAAGGTGAGAAGCTTCCAGAGAGTGTACCAATGTCTTGGATCTCGGGATCCATATCTTCAAGCTGGAGGAAGGAAATATATACAAATTCACATTATTTATTGAAAATTTAAAGAACCATGATGTTATATCATCCAACAAACTATATCAATTTTGTGCCTCAAGCCCATATTCTAGTCTATAATGGTATATTCACAAGGTTATAGAAGTTTCATAATTGATTAAAATAAAAGTATTGTTCATCTACCAACATTTTCCAAGTATTTGCACAAGTTTTGGCAGTTAAAAATGAAATCTACATTAAAGTTTATATTAATAATGGACAAAAATAAATATTTGTTGACCAGGTTGGGAAATATAGTGAGTGTCCAGACAGTATATCCCTATTATAAGGTATTACAAGGTCCCTTAAAATTGTTAAAATTTTAGCCATTTATTTAAAAGTGCAGTTCCAAAAGGATTTTGACAATTTAGACTAAGAATATAGTTGTATGAAATTGTGGAGATGCTAGCAGATGGCAACATCAATTACCCCACAATAGTATGCTTTATGCTTTTATGCTTATAAATGAACTTTCAAATGATACTAATATTCTTGGATTCGCACTTTAATGACCTTAATAACCTTCATGTTATAATACTTAATAACCATGTAATGAGGTTCCTCAGACAAAAATCATAATCCGCACCCTGTAGACTATTTCAAGGCATAAAAATAAACATATGTTGGCTATTGAAAAGACTAATATTTTTAAGGTTTTGTTACATACTAATAATAGCCAAATAATATCTTGGCAACTTTGGACTTATACCATTGTGAAGTTTTATCATATATTTAAATGCTGGAGTATATTCCATGTGATGCAATCCAGCTCTTCCATCAAAATTGAATTTAGGATGACCATTCAAATTTTATGAGCAAGCCATTAAAAATTGTGAAAACTAATAACACAATAAATGTCACCCAAAAGAATTATAACCTCTCTAGACACAGACATACCAAAATAGATTAGGCCATTCCAAATTGATTGATTCACTCAACCTTTTACGTCTAAATGACTAAAAAAAGCGAGCCGCTCAGAGTGTGCACAAGTATCTTGTATTTTACACATAATATAACCCCCTTATAGTTCTTTATTTCGGACTATAAATGAATATCTACAAGCCTACAGATGTTTTCCTTTATTCCTTTGCCTAAAGTTGACATAAAAGCAACATTTTGTAAAAAAAATAGTCAATCAAAAAAGTGGGTTGGTCGCATCCAGTGACCAACTAATCAATTTGAAATGGCCTCAACAATATATATTCTTGAAGCTTCGGTACCTTCTATTATACATTGGACCTTCACTATAATCTAAAAAATTGAATGCTACTTTGCCAGAAGATAAAATTGTAGTGTTCATATTCCCAGCCAATACAAAAATATAAATCTGTGACTTTATAATTGACTGGATGATGACACAAAACAGGCAAATGCTTCACATTTCTATCAATACACCAGAGCTATATCCAATTTCAATTGTCTACTTTCTGCCTTACCATACATGTATTGTATGGTAACTGATGATTATCTCCTACAATAATCTCCTGGATTTGTTCTTTGTAAAATATGACTCAATACTACAGCAATTTTCTAATCATTTGCTTTTTCCCACCAAAGCTACTGGTTTCTATAACATAAAAGTCTTTTAAAACACCCCAGGAACTTAATCTTATGATATGATTGGGACATAATTTCATATAGTCTTTAGCAGTGATAGCAAACTTCCAACTTTAAACCAAACAACAATATATTCATATCTTAATGACCTGTGCCTGAATGTGTATGTTTATCTCTTGATGGTTCCAAACAGGTAGATTTCATACCACACTTCTTTGTTGTAACTTTCATTGTTCATATAATTATGACATTTGCACAAACTTTCTACAATATTTAAATTGTACTCAAATTTCAAATGGGACCTTTCTCTCCAACATTTCAATTGATTGTACATTATGTTATGATATATTTTGATGTTGTTCTGGAAATTCAATAGCTATATTTTTCTTTCTACTTAGTGCAGTAGTAAAAGAAAAATTACAACCCTGTGGAGGTTTTTAAAGTGACTGCATGAACCCACTTATTTACTTCAACAATATCAAAGGATATCGAGATAAAGAACAGGAACACCCACAATCAACACAATCTTTTCCATTCAATCATTATGAAAACCTGCTATATATAAGTTTTATATATAAAAAGGAAGTATATGTGCATCTTCACTGCTATGCCTGCCTTCTAATCAGCATATATTCTTTAGCTTTGTTTTATCAAATTTAGAAAAAAGATTCAGCTGGGTAGAAAAGTTTTTAGACTTCATCTTCATGTACATTGCAGGCAATTATGACAAGCACTGACACAAGTCTATGTTATTCTAGACAGCCACTTTGGTGGCTATCTGCTTTAGGAATCTTTTTGCAAAAGATTACATGACATGACATACATAGAAATCAGCTCAATTTATTATATTGGCACACCTGGTAAGGTGCCAATGTAATAAAATTGCCTGCGTATGTCAGTCAGTCTGTCTGTCTGTCTGTGGACACACCTTTGTCAACATCGTAGCGGAAAAACTAAGCAACGTAGGAGCACCAAATTTTAGGATAG
>JAVSBT010412735.1:0-10700 GCA_033118115.1 Pharyngocirrus eroticus
AATGCTTTTTGAAGTGGTGTCATACATATTGTTACCTGGCTGATGTAATCCACAATCAAGTATTTACCATCATTTAAGATAAGAAGTTTTGGTATAATGACTCATGAGAAAGCAGTGTGCAAACTGAGAAATTTGCTGGTGACCCCCTGTTTTCTAGTGATTAATTCTAAAACTATAAAATACCTGTTTTCAAAGACAGTTGGCATGGAGGGCATGGTTTCCCAAACATTTTTCACAGCTGCAATCTTCTGTCCAAGAACTTCTGTAGCAGGGGAAGTAGGCGACTGCATGCTAGAACGATGCTGGGATTGAGATTGAAGAGACAAACTTTTCGGTTCCTCTCTATGATCATTTGTCTCTTCAGATAATTTAGCCAACTCTGCATCAAATGTAAATTCCAGTTTGATGCTATCTCTCTGTAAAGACAAGTTAACAATAATTTATTAAAATTGTGACTTGGAATAACAAAAAAAAAATAAGAAAATTATAAATTTGGTAACTATATTTTCAAAAGTTAGATAAATGAAAGCACATACTTCATTCTCTGTGAATGGATCTTTGTAACATGGTAGTAGTATAGGCTCCAATGCAGCTTTACTCTTTTCTCGGCTATGCTGATTGTGTTTTTTCAGTTCCACATTTGCCTCTTCTTCTTTAGTTCCTTTATTTACAATCTTTTCTACAGAAACCCTCGACACTTTAGGCTGATGCTGAGTTTTGGCATTGTCATTGGACTGATCTACACCTGATTCATGGAACTAATAGAAATAAACAAAAAAAAGTGTTTTCCATTGTAATATAAAAACACAAAAAGAACTAATTCTATATCATCATACCTGTAAGATCCAGATGAATATATTTCAAAAAATAGAAAAGAAATATCCGTTCTTACTGTAAGCAAATTTGCCAAAAATTAACAAAATATTTTTTAAAAAAATACTGGGTACCCTTGATATTTCTTTGAACGGAGGAGAAAAAAAAAGAAATATTTTTGTATCAACATACTTTTCTCATATATTCTTCACTATTTTTCAACTTGTTTTCAGCACTAGGAGAACTCCTTGTTGATGAAGCAGTGGAGTTGGGTGGCTCACTTATATCAATACCACTGTCATGTTGATCACCCCGGTCATACTTTACATTCTCTGCACCTACAACAGCAGACAGAACTTGGTTTCCTCCAGCTATGCTAATTGGTTTGCTCCAGGCATTTTCTTGAGGAGCAGGTGCAGGTGAATGTATACCCATTGGAAATGAACTTGTAATGGCATCACTTTTCAATATTTCTATAAAAACAATCATCAAATACAAATGTTATATCTGCGTACATTTACAATCACACAGTATCTAGGAATAACTCTCACAAGCTCTTCAAAGGTCTTTTCTGGTTGGACATCAGTTTCAAAACCATTTTGTTATTATTTGTTTGTGCCTTTTGCATTACTTAAAATTTGCCTTTTCTCTATGTGTCATTTACCTCTTTGTACTACAGGTGCTTCTTGTTCAGATGAAACAGGTATATTGTTTGCTAATTCATTGTCCCAATTCTCTATCTTAGGCATGAAGTCTGCAGTATTGTTATTATTACTCTGTCTCTTTTCCTTTTCTTTTTCCTTTTGCTCTCTCTGTTTAGCTAATCTTGGGGGTAATGCTTTGTGGCGTTTAGCCTCTGCTACTTGCTTTTTACTCTGAAATAGAATGTTTGAACAGTTTTAAGGATTTTGTTGTATTGCTTACAAAGCTGAATCAAAAAAGGAGTAGATGCCATTACTAAGTATAAAATAGCCATGTACCTTTCCCTGGTTTTCTAGTTTCTCTTTCTTTTTTAGCTCTAAGGCTGCTCTCTTAATCGCTTCTTCTGCAAGAGCTTTTTGTTTATTTTTCTGAGATTTTTTGGAAGTCACCTCTTGAAATCCATCATTACTTTCATAAAGAAAAGCTGGGTCATCTATTGATACCTCTGGTTGATCATCAATGACTACAACACCTACAATGGAAACAATATTGAAATTAAAACTTTTTCCTGAAAGGGTTTTCAGAATAAATCTTCAAATGAATGACAATATAGTTTGTAACGCATTTTGATAATTTTGTACTTAAAACCTACTTACTGGCATAATTGTTAATGTCTATGTTAGCTAAAGCATCTGCTTTCTTCTCTTTTTCAGTTTTCAGTGGTTTAGAGACGTCACTCAGGTCAGATTTTCTGGGTGCCTTATTTCTAGAAAAAAAAGTGTAAGTTTTATAAGCACTACTTTTTACATTTCAAAACGTGTTCTGTAAATAAAATGTGGAAGGACTATAATCTGCTCTTACATTATGAAGAACTTACTTGTTATTCAGACTGTTTAAGGCATTTTGAATAGCATCTGGGTTCTGTGGAACCACTTGGTCCACTCTGTATACAGCATTGACATTTTCTTTTCTGTTTGAGTTGACAGCTGTTTTATTGCTCTTGCTATTACTATTACTTCTTCCACCTACTGAACCATTAGAGCCAGCTGAAGTTGGCGACTTTTCTTTACTTTTCCCTTGTTCTCGATGAGGAGGATTCCAGGTCTCTTGAGTACCTCTTCTGTGATTCCTATCATTTCCTGGCCTTTGACTTGAGAAACTTTTTTTCGCTTCTCTCTTTTCTCTGTCTTTATGAGATTCCCTTTTGGAATCATCTCTTCTGTCTAAAAAATCACTACTTTCAGATGCAGTTTCCCATTCTTCATTTGCCAAATCAGAGGAATTCTGTTTAGTCAACGGTGGCTTTTTTCCACCACCTCTAGCTGGGACAGTAGGTCCACTAGGTCCGCTAGCTCCCCTACCTCTACCTCTCCCTCTTCCCCCTGCTCCTCTTTCATTAAAGCCCCCTTTTCCTCTTGCAGGACCCCCTCTATTAAACCTAGGGGGTGGTGGAGCTCTTTCAACCCATTTTCCTTCCTTCCTAAAAACAAAATGAAACAATACCGTTAAAAAATGCTAGGGTGACTTTATTTTTCCACCAAAACAATTCATTTGTTGAATGATAAGTCAGTTCTCAGGTTGATACAAATACTTTTCAATTCTTTTTATTCCATTTTGCATTTGGAATAAATTTTCTATTACAAATAATTTTGGCCCAAAAGAGTATTCTAGTTACCTGGCCTTGTTTTCTTTGTCTTCCTTATCATCATACTGTTGAAAAAAGTCTCCATTGCTTCTTGGCAAACTGCGAGTGCTTCCGCTTCTTCCTGGAGCAGACTGATATCTGCCTCCTCTACCTCTACCCATGGCTCCACCTATCATTACAGATGAACAGAAAATATACCATGAGTACAAAGTATTGATAATGACACAAATATTTTAAAAAAACCTCATAAATCAACCTTGACACTGCTCAAAAGGGGATTTCTAAATCATCAAACAAATAAAAAAATATGATCAATTACCTCTGCCCCTTTTGGGATATTCTGCTTTAGGAGGGAACCCTGTGGTACTGTTACTCCTTATCTGAGGACTTTTCTGGTCCCTTTTTCCATCTGCTCTCACAGGAGAGTCCTTATTTGCATTTTCACTTCTATTTTGTCCAGACTTCTCTTTTGGTGCATCTCTCTTCTCAGATTTTTTGTCACCATTTCCTTTGTTTGAGCTTCCGTTATCATTCTTTGGACGATTCCATGCATTTGGAGCTGGGCTTGGATGGTTAGAAGATCTATTACCACCACTATCTGGGTCCCTGTCCCTGGGCCCTCGTCCATGATTCCTGGCTTGCTTATTATCAGACTGTGAAAAATCTCTCGACTTGGATCCTTCTCTAGATTCAGAGGCTTTTTCACTCGAACTTTCACTCAAAGGGGTAGCAACTCCATCAACAGATTCTTCACTATCCTCTGCCTTAGTTCTCCTTCTTGGTTCTTGAATGTCGTCACTGTCATGATCTTCATGATCTTTTTCCCTCTCATCCCATTTTCCAACCTTTTCATAGAATCGATTTCCTCTTCCTCTACCTCTGCCCCTTGGCTCATAGCCTCCTCCTCCTCTACCTCCACGGCCTCTTCCACGCACAAATTCTCTGCCACCTCCCCTTCCCCTTGATCCATCATACCTTTCCCTTTCTCCCCGTCTGTTCTGGTAATAATCGTCTTTTCTCTTCACATTCTGGCGATCATCATCTCTCTGTCTTTCTTCTCTAGGCTTCTTTGCTGGGGGCTTCTCATATTGTTTTCTTTCTCTGTAGTCTTCTTTCCTATCATCTCTTCTTGGACGTTCTTCTTTTTTGTATTCTTTTCTTTCCCTGTTTGGCTTATCATCACTTTTCATCTTTCCTTCTGCTCTATTCCTGTAAATTGGATATATGAATCATAAGAAACATTTCAAACAACTGTTTGGTAACTACCAATTACTTTTAAGGGGAATTTTAACCTAAAATCCATGATCTATTGCAACAATACAGTAGCTAAGAATGACTCACTTATTGTCTCCTTTATGCTCTCCTTTGGGCCTGTCTGCTCCCTTGAAATCTCTTTGACGTTTATCAACTTCCTTATGCTCTTCTTTTGCAGACTCCTAAATGATAATTCAAAAGAAACTTTAATAAGAAACATGTGTACAATTTTACTTGTGTATTACAATTTTTCTCTTAACATCTAAATATTCACACAAACAGAAAATAATTTCATACCTTAGTCAAGTTCTTTCTTGCCGTATCATCCAAGGCAGTATTTTCTTTATCTTCTTCTTGTCGAGATTCAGCTTTTCTGTCAGTCCCTGCTATAGCATTAGACACACTAGAATGACTCCTTTTTAGAGAAGTGTAATTACTTCTGTCCCTGTGAAGCACATTCTGTTCAGACTGTTGAGCAGTAATTGGAGGGGGACAATGCCAATCTTTGTTTTCTGTAAAGAGAGCAAGCAACATACTTTTTCACTTCTGAAATAATTAAATGCTCTTTATCCTTTTGAAATACAATAAATGTTGTCTAAGTTATTTTTTTAATTTGCTTACTGTTTTTCCCTGACTCTCCAGATGATTTGTAGTCTTGTTTGCCATAGGCAGAACTTTGACTCCAATGAGGTTCTCCCCTATCAGATCCAGATTCCTGTCTATTCCTTCTGTTGTGCCCATTCCTATCGTGCTCTTCTTTGTCGGCCTTTTTATCTTCCCTTGACCTTGTTTCCTTTCCATCATCTTTTCTATTAGCACCTTTATCCTCATGTCTATTATCTCTTCTGTAATTACCTCTGTCGTGCCCTCTCATTTCTCCATGATCTTCCTTTTTATCTTCTCTGAAAAATAAAAAATAAACGGCAAGCATGATTAGTTTTTTTAAAATCATTTTTGTATTAAAACAGTTTCAAAAGAGGTACCATTGATTTTGGGATTAGCGGTGTAGGCAAAATGTACCTGTTATCTCTCTCTCGTCTTTCTCTTGCATGGTCTCTTTTATCACTCCTCACATTTTCATCTTTGTTATGTTCAGGTGTATCATCAAATGGATCTCTCTGGACTGGTGGCGTTCCTTTTGGTGCATCATAATCCTTTGCCTCGCCAGTTCCTTTGAATCTTTTGTCTCTACCCTCCTTTGTTGGGGGCACTTCAGCATTTCTAGAGAATTCTTTTGATCCTTCATCAGTAGACCCTTTCTTCTCAAGTTTATGTCTTTCATGATACTGTTCATAATCTCTCCTTTCCTGATATTCAACTGGATAAGGAGGACAAGGCTCTTGAGGATAAAATGAATGAGGTGGCTGTGATCCGTGGCGCATATGTTCTTCCCAACCTTTAAATAACAAGAATGAATTATCTATATTGAAGAATGATGTAAATTTTGATAATCAAAATAAAATCCTTTACCATTGGATAAGAATTTCATGCAGAGTGACAACACATTTACCTTGAGGAAATGGATATGGCCCCCGTTCAGCCCAAGCTCTCATATCTCTATCAAATGGCATATCTGGTGTCCTCCTTTCTCCTTCATGACTATCTGCACTTCCACTGTCTGCACGTCTTCTCATATGGGGTGGAGGAGGGTGCATACCGGGCATGCCTGGCATACCTACATACAAAAGAATTGTTTTAAACTTCTTGCCTTCTTTTTTCATTGGAAGATGTAAGTCACTACCTTTGTTTACATAAAAAGATATGATTTAAATATCTTGAAAAAACAGCAACAAATCAAATTGAAATTAAATCTTACCATGCATTCCCATGAAAGGCATTCCTTGCCAACCACCATAAGCCCATGGTGGGGGTTGAGGTCCTTGACGAACACCTGGAGAAATCTGAGAGCCTGAAGTGTGTGGTGATTGTCGACCTTGGTTTGGGCTTTGACTCTGTGCTGGAGGTGTTGTAGGTTGCTGCCTTGCAGTATGATCTTGATGTTGCTGTTGCTTTTGAAATCTTGGTGGTACATTTTTGGTATAAGATCTTCCATACGAGCCCTTTAAAAAAAAACAAGTTCCCATTATAAACAATCCATACATAATTCAACATCACCAAAATTCACATTCTATTCAACAAGATATTGATTATTTTTTTGAAAACATGTGTGCTGTTATTCAAATCGAAATCATGCAAGTACCCAAGTCTCTTATTAGGTCACTTAAGATATTCAAACAAACCCATCTATGGCCAAATATTTATCAGGACTTACTGGTGCTGTATATTTTTGATCCCTACTGAAACTTTTATCACTGGATTCACTAGTTGTTCTGCTTCTATGCTCAGAGTCTGAGGCCTCTTTGTTTCCTTCTTTTTCAAGCTGATCCTACAATGATGAAGTTCATGTTCAATAACCGTACAATAAAATCAAGGAACAACATTATTCTTGAAAATGTTAACTGCATCTATTTAATAAAAATCTTTTAACCATTACCTGTTCCCCGTCTCCCTTTTTGCCAAGCTTTTCATCAAGTCTCCTAAGCTTTTCTTGTGCAGCAGCTCTTCGTTCAGCTTCCATTCTCTTTTCTTCATCTTCTCTCCTCTGCCTAGCCCTTTCAACTGCAGCAGCCATTTCTTCATTCTGTTGCTTTCTTCTAGTTCTCCATACTTGATCATCATCATCTCCTGGTTCACCAGACTTAGACCTAGATTCCCTTCCTCTTGACGTGTCAGAGTTCTCACTACCTGTGGTATCTCTCCTTTCACCTCTCTGTGGTGGTTCACCTCTCTGTGGTGGTTCACCTCTCTGTGGTGGTTCACCTCTCTGTGGTGGTTCACCTCTCTGTGGTGGTTCACCTCTCTGTAGTGGTTCACCTCTCTGTGGTGGTTCACCTCTCTGTGGTGGATCACCTCTCTGTGGTGGATCACCTCTCTGTGGTGACTCTGCGGGAACAGCAGGTGGTTCAGCCACATCCTGATGTGGTGGCATGTTTGGTTGCGGTGGAAATGGGGGACGCTGAAAGGAAAAAAACAAATAGAATTCAATCTCACATTGAAAATCAACTACAAAAACCAAGATACTCTTTATTGTCACAGTCAAAGTGAACTAGAATGCAGTTTACTATAGATACAAAACGCCCAACAAATTTCCACAACACACAACCTTTCATTTCCATACCTGCATTGGATGCCTCAGATTAAAAGGTGCAAAGGCTCCCGGTGGAGGGCCTCTATGATCAAATGGCATTCTTCCTTGCCACTGCCTCTGCTATAAATAACAATAAAAATAACCTTTGAAGTTGTTATCTAAGCACATAATTTATCACATTAAAACCTTTTCTCCAAGCTTTACTTACATCCATAGGTCTCCCATATGGCCCTTGATGAGGCGCCATCCATGCTTCTCTTGGCATATGTCCTCTTTCCATCTGTCTGTGTTTGTCACTTTCCTTTTCCCCTTCTCTCTCAGACTGATTTGTCTCATGTTCATGGTCACTAAATCTCTTCTCTTTTTCATGATACTTTCTTTCTCTCTCAGGATCATGTTCTCTCTCCCTTCCTTTGTAATAATGATCTCTATCATGACCTTTCCTTTCTTTTCCATCAGAACTTTCTTTCCTTTGTAGACAGGAAAAAAAAACTTCCATTAAATCTCTTTCATATCAACCCATTTCTTTCAAAAAAATCAGTATTATGACACATAGTGAGAAGAAAAATAAAATAAACGATCCATTTGTTTCATTTCAGCCTAACTAATGTCAAACATACTGTGAACTTACTTTCTGTGACCCATTTTTCCATGTCCATCTTCGTCATCACTGAAAACGAGTTTCTCACTGTAAAATAATTAAACATATAAGAATGTTATTTTGGGGGTGGTTTTCCACTCGAAAACATATAAAAACCACCAACAATGCAAGAAATATCATCACAGTAGAAAATAAATTGCAAAAGGTAGCACAAATCATTCAGGTGATATTCAGGTACCTGTAATCAATGTCTCCATGTGCTCCGGCCCAACCACCATCATCCACATCAGCATCAATCCTGTCAAATTCTTTCAAAGCTTGTGCCTTAACAATTTCAGGTCGTTTGTATGTATCATCATCTTCACCTGGTGGCATTGACATTTTACCAGGTCTAGGAACAGGACCTCTGAATCTCTCTGGAAAGGGAAATGGTGGTCTTTGCATGCCTGGATGGAAATTTGGAGGATAGCCTGGAGGGAAACCTCCTCTGTACATCTAAAAGTGAGAATACAAGAGATATTTATCAAAAGATAATTATGAAACATATGATGAAACGGACATAATTACCACATAATTGTGTAAGATGCAATAGACTTTAACAAGGCAGACATCAATTACTATTAGTTAACATCAAAATAGAAATCAGCAATTTAATCTACTTACATATGGTGGCATCATTGGATGAGGGCCTCTGAAATGAGGTGGCATCATTCCTGGTCCCATTGGAGGTCTTGGCCCACCAGATGCATGCATTGGTGGTTGTTGAGGCGCCTGGGATACTGGTGATTCAACCTGTTCCTTTTCTCGCTCTGCTGAACCACCTGACGTCGGTGTTCCATTCTGTTGTGCTTCCTGTTGTTGCTGATTCTGCTGTTGCATGGCACCACGCCCACCTCCTTCTCTCCAACTTCCAACATCTACAAAAAGTGTATAGGCCATTAGATTTGTATGCTCACTTGAATTAACTATTATCAAATGAAGGACAAATGTCATATCTCTGCTTTTCACTTACTTTGGGGTCTTAAGCTTGGCCCTGGGCCATATTGCTGTTCTTTTTTTTCTTCTTTCTTGCTTTCTTGTGACTGTGAAGATGGTTTTACACTTTCTTCTTGGCCAGATGTAGATTTTTCGTCTCCACCCGAAGCCAACCTTGGAAATTCGTCTTGAAAGTATGGTGATTTGTTGTCCAAAAAGCCCCCTTTACAGAAAGAATACTCATGTATTTATCTATCTATCTTTTTATTTATCTATGAATGTCAGTTCATGTTTGAACTCTAAATAAAAGTCTAATTAGAAAATACTATACAATAAGCAAAAAATACATATCTATTTCAAAAGCAATTATTGATCTTTAATAGTAACGAGTAAACATTTTAGTTACTAAAAATAATTACCTTGTTGAGATCGGTTTCCCATTGTAACACTGCTCCATGATTTTGCCCCTGATCCAGTTGTTGTCGTTCCACCAGATGTGTTCCCCACACCACTGCTGCTTTGGCCCCCAGCAGTCTGTAAAGAATAATGTGTACATTCATAGAAATTGTCAGCAGGGATTGTTTTACTTAAAAACTATGGTTACCATTTTGTAGAATCTATAATAAAACAATCAGGCCATACCAGTATCATAATGTTTCATTAGATATCAATTTTGTAACCACTTCACAGGGAATGAAAGGAGACAGGGGCATATACTACCTCTCCCGTTACTCCCGTCAGATATTCACCAGGCACATATTAAGGCAATGTTATGGTAGTCAACTTGACCATATTTTTTTTCTTCTTCTCATTTTTGGTGAAAATTCTGTGATGTATTAAGATTACACTTACTGGTGTTTTTGGCGGTTTCTGAATAGTTGTTGTCTGCCCCGGTTGACTTGTAGTAGTTTGTGGCTGTTGCATGGCCGGCGGCGGCTGCGACTGTGGCGGCCGACCTCCACTCTCCCTTGCACTCTCCTTCACACTCTCCTTCCCACTCTCTGTTCCCTTCTTCTGTTCCTCTGCTACACCCCATCCTGAATAAAACAAACAAATATATTCTATAACGACTACAACCTATACATTTTCTGAAAATAACTATTGGCCTCAAAGCTAATGTCATTCATTAAAAGAGATAAAATTATTGTGGAGTTAGACAAATGAAAGAGAAACATGAATAATTACCTGATCCTCCAGTTGGTACTAAATTTATACTTGGGTCGTTTCCACTGTTTTCACTTTTTAAACTTGGTAAGCTAGCGGGTGGTGGCATTCGCCGGGCACTGCCCACCTTTCCAAGACTTTGTAATCCATGACTACGAGTTGTAACTGAAAATTGAAAAAAAACATTATAAATGATATGACTTAAAAATTCACTTAGTACAATTATCAAGTTCTAACCACTAAAGCAGCTGCTTTTCTTGTTTCTTTGAAAATTGAGAAATAGTCTATACTGATTGGACCATCATCCATATGCCAGCAATAACATCACCAGTGTCTTTTGTTTAGTTCAATGAAACCACACTGGATGGGTACGCATAGCTCCTCCTCTTTTCCCAAATATGGCTAACGCCGTCCCTAAACACAGTCATGACCCTTGAAATAGGTGTCTATCACGGTCA
>JAVSBT010412846.1:0-10698 GCA_033118115.1 Pharyngocirrus eroticus
ACTGAAACAACATTTCCTTTTGATTTTATCTTCACTATTTTTATTTCTTTACAGGGTCTTGTTGAAGTGTTGCTGAAAGGTTTTAAGGATGCAGTGTTAACAAATACAAAAGAATACAAAGGTACTACTATACTATACTCTATTCTCAAAATAAGAAATCAATCATTCTAAATGCAATTATCATATGCCTTGAAGTCCATACAATATACATGATTGGTTGTTTGAGTATATACAGGGGTTGTTTGAGTATTTTAAGCTTCTTTTTTGAGTGAATAAGGGTTGTAAGTTGGTGTCAGGATTAGTATAATCCTTTTCATTAAAGTATAACATTTTACAATTTGGCTTTAAATGTTGTATGTGATAAAACAGCTTAATAAAAATTACCTCCTTCTAAGCATTACTTTGCTGTGTTTGGCACCAGATGCAAGCATTTTTTTAATTTCCCACCCTATTAACCTTTTTCTTTGTTGAATTTCAGTGGAACAAAGGCTTATTCTTGACCTTTTCACCATGATTTCAAAGCATGCATTTTCTGCCAAAGAACTGAAGACTTTCCTGACCATGTTTGATACGGAAGACCCCCCTCTGGTAGGTGCATGTTTGACAAGTCATGTTTATTAAAGATTGAATAAATCCATTGCTTTATAATAATTGAGGGTACAAAGCATGCAGTGAGGGAAATCCTTCTCTTCAAAATCATGCTATTTTGAATAACTCTTTTCCACAATCAAATTTACATGTTTCATTATTTTCTCTATTAGGATGCTTTGTTGGGTACTTTGACAGCATTGACAGATAGTTTCAAGTTCCAACCTTCCAATATCCTTTGCTTCCCTGTTGTCAAGGCTCAGCAACCAATAGAAATTGAACAACCAGCAAGGTAAATAAAATAGTTTCAAGTGCACCTTTTATGTCCTAAGCCTAGCTGATGTTACAATCTGCTTTTTTGGTAATTGGATGCATTTCTCATTCACTAAATTTATTCATTATTTTTTTTTTTACTTTTTAATTCAATCAAATCATTCATATTTTATTCTGAAGTGACCATACAAGTCAAACAAGTGCGAGCGATTCAATAGATGGCCAACTGAATGACAGCATCGGAGATTTTGTAAACTTACCAGATAATCCAGTCAAAAGTGCAGAACAGACGGCACCCATCCAAGTACCTCTTCAAGACAATGTCATGTGGTCAGTGAAAGCGAAAGGATTTTGTGTTGCATTGTGGTATAGGATGGATACAGTCAATGAAGATGTTATGTATACAAGAAAGATCAAGAATTTCTCCGTCAAAAATGGACTTGTTAAGATCCTTGAAGAGAAAAACTTAGGAAGTGCAGGTAAGTTGTTCCACTAAACAATTTTGTGAATTGTAGAAAAGGTAACACTAGCGGCAAAACATTCCACAGGGTTGACATAAGCAGTTATTTATTATCATTTTTTCTTTCCAGAAACTGACAGAACTGACAAAACTGTTCATATTCCAGACAGATTGAAGAAAGCATTGTCAAAAAGTCCTACCAAATACTGGAATGAAAATTGTTTACATCTAGTCACAGTTGGATCTTCACAGCTTCTCTTTGAAGTTTGGGTAGACCCTGAAACTGTCACATTTATACTAAGGTAAGCTGTTACAGTGATTGATTTAGGCACTGGACCGTCAGACCGGACAGTTTTAGCCCAATGTTAAAGCATTATCCTGTCCGGCAGCAATTATTAATTTTCTTAATCAACATGCTATTTGGTCTGGTAGCCAAAAAAAATCTAAAACGTTTGCTGCTTGCTGCTATTATATTGCTGAGATGTCCCATAATATGTGCATTGGTTGTGAAATGTTTTATGGGGGGGATGATATAACTTTTGTAAAAAAAAGTGTTGCATTGTGTAAAAAAAGGTTTTGCATTTTTCTCTATAAAGTTTAAATGTCATTAATATCTCTAGTAGCAGTATCTGAAATAAGGTTTCCTCTATACTTTCTTAGAATTGTGATGAAGCATAATGACAGTGAATCAGTGATAGGTGAGGCCTCTTTGTCCAATCTTCTTGCTTGTGACCAGTGGCAGCATGTAGTCATATCAGTCAAAAATAACACAGCAGAAACACCTTTATCATTCACATCAATGGTAAGTTTGCTCTCAAGTATTATAGCTTTAAAACAATATACCAAAAATTTATGTTATAAAGGATAAGAAGAAATTTTTATTATGATGCAATGTTATACTTGTCAATTTACTAGCCAAAAGTTTTGACTCACAATTATTTGAATAGACACTAAACTCTGAAATATAAAATAATGTAGAATATGTAGCCTATATGAACATAAATCACCATTACTCATATTTTAACATTTTTTATCCGTGTAGGTAACAATAACAGTAGATGGTTCATACAGTAAAGAAGTGTCCATGCCTTATTGTTTGTTGGCCCCAGTGGACATAAAATCTGATAATAAAATGTACATAGGACATGCACTGTCTGGGGATGAAAGTGTGAACAGAGTGGGATCATGGCAACTTGGAAATCTTATGCTTTTTAAAGGTTAGCATTCTTCTCTACAGCACAAAGTTAAAAGGGAATTTATCTGTGGTAAAGTGATATGTATTAAGTCAATTCCTGGAAGAAAATGTAATTTAGAAACTGAATTAGAATCCTTAACTGAAATTGTTGGAAAAAAATGTTTATTCATTCCAGACTGAAGACAATAGTACAATTAAGAAATTTTGTGGGAACAAAAGCAGACATATGATAAATTTAGGTAAACATCTATGAAATTTGTTATTTGTAATTATCCAATTTTTTGTTGATCCATTTCACTGCAGATACAGAACCGACGCGTACACAATGTTTTCACTTATTTGCCCTTGGACCAGAATGTGTTACCCTCAGTAAATGCGACTCAAGTGAACAGGTAGCAGAGTACAACCATCATGTGACACAGGAAGCTGTGGTGTATGCCGGGCAAGATCATAACTTGTTCCTTGGCACTCACACAGTCTTCTTGAATAATCTCAGGGTATGTAGCATTTAAAATGTGAAAAATGTGGAATCACACCCCCAGTATTATGCCTAATTCAAATGAGAATAAAATTACGTTTGTTTTGCATATCACGACACCAAGATTTAGTGCTGATAATTTTTCTTTTCAGTACTACTCTGTACAGTATAGTTTGTTTATCTTGCATTTTGTATTCATCATCCTCTTTTCACTACCTTGTAGGAGAATTTGATTGCTGTTTACACACCAAAGCAAGTGGCAACAGTCAATCTATACCAAAAGTCTGCATTGAAACCATTGCAGAAGAGGAATACAAACCCTCAGCCACAAGGATTTTACCCCCTAGCACAGAACCCTGATGTGATCCCTGTACAGATGGAGACAGAAGTAGTCCCCCAAGTACACAGAGGCCTTCATTTGGCAGTGGAAGAAATAGGAGGAATTGGAGTCTTCCTGGTCTTGTATGCAAAGGTAAAGAATACTCCAAGAAAAGATTTTTAGATATTGTTTTGCGCTATTCTATTTGGCAGTATATGACATGCACTACAGGGATCAAAAAAAGGCATTCCTGCAGGTCTGTGGGCCCCAACATTAATGATAATTCATGCAGACTCCCAAGATTCTGACTGCTGATGTTCCAGATGGGACAGTGGATTATTTCTTCTACTGGATTCGAAATACGGGACAATAATTTTGAAGTGCAGACCTGTAGACATTTTTCTTACAGGTCTGTCAGGGACAGTGCAAAAAACCCTTATGTTGGCCCCTAGAATATTGTAGAAAATACCCACCTAAAGAGCAGAGAGATTATTATGTTTTCTTTTTACATAATGAATATTGTATTTTTTCATCTAATTATAGTCGTGTTACAACTTTCTTTAGGTCATTGAACACTGTAATGAAGCTAAGCTCCAAGCAAGAGCTTTACACCTTTTGTTGACTATGATAAGAAGAAATCCAAGGCATGCCAGAGAGTTTAATGATATGTCAGGATATGAGATGTTGGTGAAAATATTTACTTCAAAGCAGTGTATTGTTGGATATGATTTCCTGAAGGTAAGACTAGATATTAGATTTTGCTTGGTTCAGGGTCTTGTTGTGGTATTTTTCTATTAGATTCACAGTTTTATAGAACAAAATTAGTGGGAGCTAAAACAAATTATTTCAAAGTTTACACTTTAATTTTATGCTTTTTTGTATTTTGTTTTGTTTTAGGTACTTCTTGATTCTTGTGCAACTAGAAATTTGATTCATGTGGACAAGTTCACCAAATCATACAAATTGTGTTGTAAATCTTCAGCTTTGATACAAGATATTCACATCATTGCTAACATCATCTTAGCTTGGACAGTATGGGAAGATGCTGAGCCAGGGGCCTGGCAGATGGCACTACAAGCCTTAGAAATACTAGTCAGAGATGAACACCCCCAGAAAAAGTTTAATATTAGACAGTTACAGGGGGCATCAGTGGTTCAGAAATTATTGATGATCTGTCTTGAAAGAATCCAAGAAGCCATGCCCTCTTTGCCAATCCCTATCTGCAGTTCTATCATTAATATCATAAAGAAAATTGTGGGTATGCCTTCAGACCTCAAATTGGATGAAAAAATAACACCAGACTTTCATGAAATTGTGATAATTTGTGATTTCCTACTTTTGATGCATCCTGCAGCAGCCACAT
Organism: Pharyngocirrus eroticus; assembly: GCA_033118115.1. Taxonomy (NCBI): domain Eukaryota; kingdom Metazoa; phylum Annelida; class Polychaeta; family Saccocirridae; genus Pharyngocirrus; species Pharyngocirrus eroticus. The sequence continues at coordinate 4,677 of JAVSBT010412846.1, forward strand.
TTGTGTGTAATAATGCCAAGAACTACTATTTCAAACAAAAGTGGGGTAGGTTGAGAGTTTTGTTCTTCATTCTAGCAAAATAATTCATAAACATTAATGATATACATGAATAGCAAACCTGGTGGCTTTTATTTTGTCCTGTAGGAATTAATACTGATATCACCTTGATTCAAGATTTTAAACCTCCATATACATTTGTTTCTTTTCAGGATCAACTCAAAACCCACCAACACTACATGTTACTGCAGATTTCATGTCTAGTTTAGCAGTCAACAGCCTACCAATGATGGCAAGTACTCCAGAAAAATACACTCAAAACATTCCTGATGATTCGGATTCACATATCTACCAGTCAGACAGAGAAGGCAGAGCCTTTGACAAGGTCGAAAGGTCTCCAAGAGGTGAGTATTTCATTTTCAGAATAAGTGAAATGTTGCCTAGCGACCACTTATTGTTTTTGTCCACAAGGTGGTATTTGATCTTCCATGAATCCATATCTGTGATGTTTCAATTACCTAAAGCTTATAGAGTTCTTTGTTAATTCATATTGATATGTTTTCTAAACTTAGGTCACATCAAAAGATGCAAAAGTCTCCCTGGTTCACCAAAGTCTGCAAAAAGAAAACTAAGTCTTATAACAACAACAGAGGATAAAGAATTGCCAGCTGATAAAATAGATTCTGGAGAAGAGAGCTCTGTTGCAGAGGATATAGAATTAAAGGAAGTTCTTGCAACAAGTCCAGGAATAGAAAAATCTGTAGATTCTGCTGTGACCGGTGTTTTATCTGCAGTGTCTGAAAGACCAGAATTGAAGAGAAGTACTTCTGAAAATGTAACTAACGTGAGGCATAAAAAAGAAGAGGAAATTGAAAGTAGCGTTGACTTAGAGGAAGCTTTAAAAGACTTCAAAGCATTGTCTACATCTAGAACTGAGGGCGGAAATACACCACCAGCAATTGATAATGAAACTGGAGAGAAAAATGAGACAAAAACTGAGGCTGTAAGTGAGATTCGTCTTGCAAAGTTTGAACTCTATAGCCCCCCTGGTTCAGAAGGGTCTGTTGATCAGGCTGTCGAAGCAAGTGTGTCGTCTACCAAAAGTTTTGAGACTAAAGTGAGTGTAAACATGGAACCAGATATAATTGAAGAAGGAGAACTTGGACTTATCCATATTTGTGAAGGTTTGTACATTATTGATATTATATTTTTTTCTTAACAGTTTTGGAACCAGAACATCTGATTTTAGCAAACATAAATTCGGTTATTTAAGTGTTTCATTGTCAATCACACTAAAATAAATATTACAACATGTATATACTTCTGACATTCTATGTACTAGTATATTAATTGATTTCTATCTCTTTTTCAACAGGTCTTCTTGAGTTAATGAGTCAAGTTGTGGTTCTGTTGGAAGAAAAAGACAGAAGAATGATAATGGAAGTAGTCCTCAGGCCAGACATGCTAATAGTCATGACTCATAACAATGCAGCAGAAATTAGAACTGCAATTGTAAAGGTAGGGACCTAGTTTTACTGCCTAATATGAAAAAAAACAAAAAAACAGTAAAAAGAGTTGACTCACCCTAGAAACCTATACAGACTTCTTAAATTCCAGTCCTGGAATTACAAATATAAGGCTTATCACAATCCAAATCCAAAAATTTAAAAGTTCATTTGCTTTGAATGAAACTTTATATTTCCATGAAAAAAATTAGGAAAATAATATTTTTGAAATAAATTGTGATTATTTGCTTTTCTTGAGATATTTATAGATTATAAAACACTTAGAAATTAAAGTCTTATTCATTTACATGATATTATCATCTTGTAATTATTCTCATGACGTGTTGTATTATTTTGTTTTCTAGCTCTTGGATGTTTACTTCCACTGCGTAACATACACAGAAAAGAATAGGTTCCTGAAATATCAAGGCTTTCATTTATTGGCAAACCAACTTCACCAACATTCTTCAACAAGAGAATTAGTAGAAGCATGCTTCACATTGATGCTAGGAAAACCATGTTCATTAGAAGAAGAGTAAGTTTTATTTTTTTTAATTGGTGTAAAAAATGTACAATTATTCAGGTCTGGTTATACTCCATAAATATTAGAATATCATGCAAAGAGAATATATTTTGTGCTTATTGAACATCTCTTTCATATCTATTTTTTTTTTCAGTCTTGATTCCAATATGTTACAAAGCTTGTCACCATTTCAACTCCAAGCAATTGTACCTCTGATAGCTCTGCTAGAGGGCACAGCTGTGAACACATCCTTGTGTCACAACACAGTCTGTCTTCTTATACAGGTAATTATTAGCTCTTTGTTTCATAGTTTTTTCTACATTAATGAAAGAAAAGGTGGTTTTTGTTAGGCTTTGTTTGGTAATAATTTGACTTTGACCAACAGTTTCCAAAATACATAAATATTCTGTGGAATAAATCAATTTTTGATTTAATAGTCTGAATGGTGCTTTTTGTTTTAATGAAATAAAGTACAAGATTTAGGTATGTTTCTTTTATTCACATGAATTTTGTTTCATTTTAGATTTTTGAGAGTGTCCCAGACATAATTCCTGTGACTCTGTCTAATGGTCTGGTTGAAGCTCTGTGCAATTTAGTCCATGCATTGAACTCATGTGATCCAAGACCTACAGAACTAGGTGGGGATGAAAGGCAGCTACTTCTGGAAGATATTCAACAGTTTTTCTGTGTCATCGGGGACAGAACCTTGGGGTAAGCTAATTGTTCCAGACTTTCAAGCTAAAAAAATGAAATTTTCCATATTTATGGTGAACCTGAAGCTTGTGCCATTCTAGCAACAAAGTGATAATTTTCTTTTGCTTTGATTCACAAACTATGTTATAAGACCCTTTCTGAAGTCAAGGAAATGTTGCTTATGTTTTGATATATGGATTCCATTCTACATTTGTAGGACCAGCAACAACATTGTTGATTTCCAAAAGTTTGAAGATTGTATGGTACTTCTACACAATCTTGAAAATAGAGAATGTTTGTACCATGGTAAGTCAAAGTCTGTTTATTCTTACGGTTTGATTGAGAACATTGATAGAACAGAATTAAAACATTCTTGCACGTTTGTTTTTATTCAAGCAATGAATATATCCAGAGTTTTTCTGTCTCTTTCAACAAGGTTAATTATCTAGAAAAACATATTTGTCTATAATTTTAAAACGCCCTGAAAAGAACTCTTTGAAATAGTCTGTAACTGAAAACTTTACATTATGTGATGAAATTATAACCTGATGTGCCATTTTCTCTTACATTATTAGGTGTAGACTCAGAAGAAGTTGGAAACATCAGAAATATTGGATGCCATGTTTATAGAACAGTGTTTGAAGCCATAGCAACAAAATTGGAATCCAATACTGGCTTTCTGGGCCCTATTAAAAGATCATTGTCAAATAAAGGTAACTTTTGTTTTATCCATCATTGTTTAAGTAGCGTACAACATGGAAAGACAGTGACAGAAGCTATGGATAAGATTACTTATAAATATATAAAAACCGGTGTGAACACTGGTGATTGGAAAAATCCATGTGTTTTGTCATTGCATGACGGAGTAGCCTGTAGTTTTAGGGAATAGAGGTTTTATACAAAACTTGCTTAGGAAAGAGATAGAGCTTGCGTGTTCTAGTAAAAATATTTGTGATTTTATTCCACTGTTTCAATGGAGAATATTATTACTTTACTACATACTTGTAGCACCCTCTTAGACAACTCTTTAATGTATGACTGTTATGTTGTCAAGCACCATACCTACTGTACATAAGAACTTCAATTTTCTAATCTAAACATCTAGTTAAATCTGTTATTTCTGTCTTCTTTTTGGATGACCTGAGCACTATGTTTGCTACCAAAGTATCTTGAGTTTCATTTTCATCATGTAAGGTAATGATATACAAGGAATTTTATGTTGCATGTTCTTTTCTTGCTTATTTTGGTGGATGCATGTGTCTTTGGTTTTGAGTTTTTACTTTTCTTAAGCTTAGTGATGTTCTACTTGCATGGATGTTTTGCTAAAATGAAAAGGCAATGACGGTTGAACAAATTTATTCAACATTTCTCAAATCACATTTCCACAAATTCAACCCTTTTCTTGTGGCGTTAAAAGTTTCCATTTTGGAGGTTGGGTTTTTTTGGAAACAAAAGAAAAAAAAATTCAAAATTTTGCGGCAGAGAATTACAATCTATTACTACTCTAAGTTTATTTATTTTTCAAATGGCCCAAAAAATTCCACTTTAAAATTTTGATCCGCTGGACCAGTACTTTATATTCCCATGATGTTACAAGATGAGTTAAATGAATGCATGGTATTTTATGATGAAGGTGTAATAACCTCAAATCAGTGGCATTTTCTATAATCAAAAGCTTAATTGCATATTAATCTCAACTAAAAAACATTTCTGCTAAATAATAAAACTTACCTTTTAAGATACAAAATGATTGCAAAACAGTAATTTTATAGCTCTGTTTGATTGTAACTCTGCTATTATTTTCCATCCTAACACAAAAAAATATAAGTTTTCTGTTTTATAATTATGAACTAAAAAAATAAAACTATTTGCACGTTGTTTAAATGAGGAGTGCATGTAATTCTGATCACCTTCAGTTTATTTTCGTAAAGATGAGATATTCGGAATGATATGTGTGTCTTGATACATCCTCTACCTATGCTTTTTTGTAACCATTTTTTTACAATGGTTTTTCTTTTTCTTTTTCAGTGGGTAATTTATTCACCAAAGTCTCAAGAGCCATGTCATCTTCTGACTCAGAATCACAATCTCCTACTTCCCCTGGTCTCCCGCCAAATTCTGTCAGTTTTCCAAGACTAGACAATCATTTCCAAAGACAGCAACTTTTCCAACGCCAGCTATCTCGGTCTAGTACAGCAAATTTGCCCTTCCAACGCCAAATATCCCAATCTAGTGCACCAACTTTACCCTTCCAACGCCAATTCTCCATGTCAAGTACATCATCTTTGAGTTATGACTTGGACAATTTTACAGCTTCATACAGAGGTACAAAGAAGACAAGTGTCAGTCAAAGTGAACTCATTGATAAAGTCAAGAGGACAATTCTGTCTGCTGTGCATTTCATCACATTGTCAGGTAATAAATCATTTTTGGCTTTGTAGATTTAATATTTCCAAAGAATATGCAAAAGGTAACTTCATATACATTTCAGTTAACATTTTATTTTATTGTATTTTTAGCCAAAAGAAGTGCAACTACATCCTTGGCTGAACAAAGATTAGCAAGACTAGTGGATAGCAGCATTGAAGTGATAGGCCCAGAGAAAGAGTTTGCAAGAATCCTGTTAGAATTTTTGATGAAAGGAATTCAAATTGTCTCAGTAAGAGAACCCCCTTGTTTAAGTTTGAAATGATCTCTAGATTCTAGTGGAAATTGTAGAACACATATATAAGGAATGTGTTGTCTGTTGTGTTGTTGAACTACATTTTGTGATGGATATTGGGATACCAGATATAGAGAGATATGATTCCTTGGTCACCCTTTTCTTTAGTTGCTATACTTTTTAATATTGAAACTGTATGACATTTTCTTTTGCTTGAAGGAAAGAACAATATTTCAAAAGAAAACTCTTGGAAGCACTGTCATGTGGCAAGCCAAGGATACTCTGAGAGTAGAGGTAAACTTGTTGATATTTTAATTGAGCAATAATTAATATGATAGATACTGAATTTTGACATTCCTTTACTACACAAATATTTGAAATTAGTATTTTGTATTGTTTAGATTTTAAAGGGACGAGATAAAAATCCATTCTTTTCCTTTTGATATTTTGATTTTTTGATTATCCTTTTTCTATTGTAGTTTGCAAACCTTTTACTGTTTATGTTATCCCCAAGACAAGATGTCCAGCAGAGACTATTCACTGTGAGTTTGGTGTCTAATACTGCAAAATGTGGAGACATTCTCAAGAACATCTTGAATATTGAACACACGGTAAGTCTTTGGTCTCAAAAAGTACTGTTTT
>JAVSBT010413068.1:0-10697 GCA_033118115.1 Pharyngocirrus eroticus
TTGGATTTCTGAGTGTTTTGAAAATCCCGGTATACCTTTAATACGTTCTTTCATTCCAAGTTTGGTTAGTCCAGTTATTATTATTATCATTATCAATATTTTTATAATTGTTATTCTTATCATCATTATAACACTGTGTGCAGTACAGTTTGAGATAAATCAACTTCAAGTCTTGCAGTTTAGGAGTATTAGGATCTGGGAGGTGTTGAAGTCAAATGTATACTTCTAGTCTATAGGTTGAAGCAATAGAACATGTAAAAATGTCCTACCCCTCACTTGAACAAAATTAATTCAAATGCTTTGTTCACATTTTGTGTTCTTTAAAATTCTTTTCAAAATATGGGGTTTGATTGATCAGACTTCTTGGATAGGTGGTCACATCTGAAACTAATCACTTACCTGTTCATACTTGGGCCTGCTCTTAAGGGCTCGAAACAGTTTCGGGTTATCGAGTTTGCAGCCCTAAAGCATTGGAGAAATCTTATCCAGATGATTTTGATAAATGGTCAAAATTTTGTCAATTTTATTATCTTTCTGCAGCTAATAAAAAACAATGAACATCAACATTTAGATATCAAAACACTATTTTGAAGCTATAAACATGCTCTTAATGTAGATTGTTTTTGTATTTTGATATTTCAAAAATTGAAGGAGTTGATTCAAATTTTGTAAAAAAAAGTTAGTTTTTCTTACATGTCAACTTTTTTGATTTATAAAATATTTTGTATAAAGGAAATTGACCTTTCATTGATATAGATAGGTATATAATGAAGTGCTAAAACCAAAAATATAGACTTAACTGGTCATAAATATATGTGTATTGAAAGTAGCAAATGAGCTCAAAACATAATTGTAACTTTGTTGGTAACAGAGTTGAACCTGTTTTCGCCACCTTAAGAAGGTCTAGCTTGAACTGATCTGGGTGAGACTGATCCCATATTTTTGGATAACCTTGATACATTTACCATTTCTATTGATTCATGTTTTTATTTCATGAAGCTCGTTTAGAAAATATGATACTGCAACTACATGTGTATTTAGAGTTGAGTATTTCTTCAATATGTACATGTTGTTTTTCTACTGGTATAGGTTGTGCAAGTTTCATGACTAGTATTATGAGTATACAACATAGCATTGAACAGTTAATATAATTCATGATAAATAATATTTTCTAAATCCAAATAAATTGTTGATTCCTCCCTTTTTTTAGACAACCCTATTGACAATGTGGTCTGTGGGCCTTTTGTGTTCATTGCTGTGTATTACAGTAGGAACAGCTGATGAAGGGCATGATGTGGAAAAACGGCAAGCTACTTTTAGTAAGTTTCTAATATTAGTAATTTCAAAATAGATTTTAACTGAAACAAAGTGTTACAAATGTTGATCGTTTTTTTTACTCAGAAAAAATGGTTTTAACTTACGTAAACTACCAATAAACTTTTGCAGCTAAAACTTTTGCATTTTATTTTTAAAATGATTTATTGTTGCTAGAGAAATCACATGTGTATCTAAACAGACTTAACTTTATTTTTAAAATAAGATATAGAAAGACTAATTATGCCCTATAAGATGATGTTTTTTTTATACTTTTAGAATTAAGAGTTGCTTTAACATTTTAAAAGAAAATTGAGCAAATTATTTCATTATCATTTATAGCTTGTAAAAGCGGTCAGACACAAGTTTTAAGTAGGAGACTCTATGCTGAAGGAACTGATTGTGGCACTTTGATTGGACAAATCACAGATTTCTATAGCGATGCATACAGAGAAGAATGCAGACAATGGCTGAATCTGGATGAAAAACCACACAGGATTGAAGATGCCTATGTAAAGGATTGCATGAAGTATCCCAATGGTACAGTGAAATACAGATCACAAATTTGCTGTGAAGGTGAGGGAAGATGTATAAAATTAGCATAGCTTTACATCTTTATAGAGGCTAATTTCAAAAATATTCTATTGATTAAGCTAATCCCAAAATAAAGATTGATTCCGTTTCATTTTGAAACAAAAACTTGCAATCATAGAGATAAAATGATCAGTTTGATGTTATTCACAAAATCAGGATATCTATGATCTTTTGTAGGAGCCTGGAGTTACATTGATATAATTGATATACATTATACAATGACTAAAAGTCAAATTGGAAAACAACATAGTATCCTGACCTTCAAATTTGTATTCTGAAAATATCCTATTTTAGAAAAACTTTTTTTTGTGTCACATAGGTGAAGTGACAGATCAGAGATGTTTTACCTGTTTGAATGCAACTATAGAACATGATAGCTTCATTGGTTATCACACAGAAAAATGCAATCATTATGGTGTAGTGGAAAAATGTCCCAGTGGTCAGGTATCATCATTTTATATCATCATTTATTTATAACTATAGAAAATACTTCGGAACCTGGTGTTGAATTTCCAAGAATATGTACCCTCATCAAAAATGTAATCACAGTTTGTTACTTTCCAAATTTATGAAAGATTTTGGTATTTATTCAAAAAATCTCAAAAATTAATTTATAAACTATACAGACATATGTATGAACTCTTCCAAGAGAATTCATATGACACACTGTCCAGCTGAATATGTGGTAAAGGTGCGTCAAGGATACATCCTTATAAGATAAAACACGTAGAAAATGTAAACCACTAAAGTTTTGTATTTCGCATACAGGGACATTTAAATAATGAATGATAAATCTTTATTGTCCCTTAAGGGTAAATGTTCCTCAAGACCTTGCTAACAAATCTGAACATTTACTTGTGTTCACTGACAAGACATAACTCTTCATGTTTCTTGTACCCAGGTCTGCAGAACCACATTCAATTTCTACAATAGATATGGTGACCAAAGCTCTTCCTGTTCTACAGTAAGATTATTTGACAAAATGTGTACCCCTGATGATGAATGTAAGGAATTGGTGGCAAACAACTCACAGACTTATCGACATTACCAGGGTGAAGGTTCTTATACCTACTGCTGCACAGGGGCATTCTGTAATTACCAAACAGGCTATCCAAATATTAGTAAGTGAAAACTTGCTTTAAATTTATCACATGTTTGAATGTTCTTAACTTTTTAACAGAGAAATAAAACTTTCACCTTATTCATGTAAACTGTGCCATAGTCCTAACTCTAATATTGCATATCACTGGTAAAAAGTTACATACTTTTAGAAGTTTTAACAAGAACTTGATAGTGAATATATATGCGGGTGATCATAAAGTTACATGGGTTTTTTTCTGGTTCAATGAAGTCAATTCTACTTTTTCTCTCAATTCAAGCTTTTTGTTTATTTCTGGTCCCCCAAAAGTATTTGTGAATTTTGATCAAAGTGTAATTTTAACAATATTCAAGTATTTTGAAAAAATCAGATCAAGAAAATCAAAATTGTTTTGGATATTAAATCTGTTTGTGGACCTTGTCACAGTGGATGCACTTGTGTGGCAAATGAACCTCAGTATTAAAAAAACCCATTAATTTATGTAACTTTGAGGAAGGTCATTGGCAAACACTTTCTTATGTGTCAAAATTGATAAATTTTATATCAAACACCCAAAATGGGATCTCAGTTTGAATCTAAGTGACATTTGTATAAAGATAGCTTTCTAATTGCAGAATCTATTTTTTCTCTCTGAATAATTCTGGTTAAGGCACAAAAACATGTCACTGATAATTTTGTTCTTGGAAATTGAAGGTCATCTGCTACTTTCAATACACACTTCTGACCAGTGAAAGTACATTATGTTTGGTTTTAGCACTTCATTATTTCTTTTTTAATAGTGGGTAATTTTGTTTTGCAACAAACTATAATATAAAAAACTGGTTAAAAACAATGAAATCTTTTTTACAAAATTAGAATCAACTTCTTCAATATTCATATATAATGTAAATTTAGAGCATAGTCAAAACCTCAAATCACTAATTTTGTAGCTCAATAGCTCTGTTTTTTTGATGATTCACTTCACAATTATGCTTCCTCACTGTGTAATTTCTTGTAGATATTTGCCCAAGAACAACCAGGCCTCGGTTAGTAGGTTGCAAAGCAACACCTTGTCAAGCTGGTGGCACTTGTGTGACAAATGAGACACTATCTCTTGGCTTCTATTGCATATGTCCTCCATACCGTTATGGAAGCCATTGCCAGTACAGTAAGTAAGAACACTTATTTTCCAAAAACGTAGTACATACCAGTACATCAACACTATCAATGGAATATTTTACACATAGGCTACACTAATTCCATGTGTATGTTTGAATGAACATGATCCAATCATATATGTGGCCCATGAAAGCCAACTAGTGTATATCCTCTCTGTATATCTAATTCTGTTAATTTTGTTCAGATTACTGTCACAAATATCCTTGCAAGAATGGGGGTATTTGCTCCTCCAGATCTAATTTACCCTACTACCACTGCTCATGCAGAACTAGCTGGAATGGAGTTAACTGTACAGACAGTAAGTGAATTTGTTTACTAATTATGTATCTTCTGTAAAAAGAGTCTATGGATTTATTCAAATAGATATAAATCTATAAGGCCATTCCAAATTGATTAGTTGGTCGATGAACGCTACTGACCCATACTTTTGTAATTGATGATTTTTTCCCCCACAATGTTGTCAAAATTAAGCAACCAAATCATGCAAAATCACTTTTTAGAGATTTTTTTAACAATGCACAACATTCTAGTATATTTCTTAAAATACAGAGCTCCTCAGTCCTTTCTGTACTTTCTACATAAAAGACTACTATTTTTTTATTGGTCATGCATTTTGTTAAATTTATGAATTTGTTAGCAACACAGGAACATTTTTCTCTCTTTGAAAACAATGCAGGAATTTCAATACATTATTATTAATGTTATCATCACTGTTGTTATATTTAGTCTTAGATTTGTGTTTAAAACATAAAATGCCCATGATCTTAGGTTGACAGTATAAAAAGTTAAAGTGTAAGCCAACACATCATGAATTTATTAACTTCAGTAGTGATTTGCCTTTCCTTTTGCAATATGTATGGCTGTATGATAAGTATGTAGCCTAAATTACTGTCACTGTGTGTTAAGCCACAGCAGTATTACCAAAGGAAGCCAAATTTATTAACTTTAACATGGAGATTAAAATCATTGAACTGTGCTATGGCATCACCATTCTCCGCATATTGGAGCTGAATCTGCATGCCATCTTTCATCATAATATATGCTTTTTCATCCCATAAATAATCCTTTTTTAATCCTTTGTGCTAAAGTAACTGCTTATTCTATGCAAATCTGTGCTAGCCATAATGGATCATGTAGTCTCTTTCTTACAATAATATCTTGCATAATTCTATTCTAGCCTGTGATAAGTGTTCTTCTGACTACTGTTTGAATGGTGGAACCTGTTTTGACCATGAAGATTATGGACTCAGATGTTTGTGTCCCAAGGGATATAATGGGGCAAAATGTGAAATAAAGAGTAAGAATATTTAAACAAGTCACTCTGTCTTTGAATTAATCTAGGCTATTATAACAATGATAAGAACGATAATAAAAATAATAATACTATCAACACAAGTGATTTATACAGTGCCTAATATTATTAAGCTTATTACCCAAAGGCACTTGTTTTCTTCTTTGTTTGTCATATTATTTTATAGATTAATAATTATCGTAAGATTATGAAAGCTTTTTCACCAAGCTCGTCCTTAAAAATATCAGTAATAAAATAAGTAGTGACAACAAAATAAATCAGGAATACTATTTATCTATTTATTCATTTATTTATCTATTTAGTTATTCATTTCTTTACTAAAACATGCACCATGAAGAGGCTTGTTTGTTAAAAGTTACTAGAAAAGGTTATGTAGTACTCACAGTAAATTGTTGTGTCAGCAAAAGTAGCTTTGTATTGTCTAATATTTTTGATTTTTGTTCTTTAATGACATCTGAAATGAAATGATGCTTAGTGTAGTATTTGCTATGATTGTAATGTGGTTTATTGTGTTTAGTAAATTTGTTTATTTTTCAGATCTGCAGTGCAGAGTACCAGCATTAAGTTTCAAGTATTCCCATGAATTCGTTGGCAATTATAACAGAAATTGTACAAGCCTGAATGATTTTTTTTTAAGTATCAAGAATAATTATTTGGGATGGTGTAATAATGTATTTCGCTGGAACCGATTTGGATACATAAAAGAAGTCACAGATTTGAATGTATACACATGTGAGCGTGGAGATTTACATAACTTTTTCAGAATAGAGCTTTGCTGCCCTGGTAAGATTTTAATTCTACTGGTCTGCTTTCAAAAACCTCATTTCTATATTTTAGAACCCTCTGTCTCAACTTATCGCCCCTATAAAAAATCTCCATCCCTGGGACAGTAAGAGAACAATGCCACTGTCCCATATGATCTCCTGATAGCCAGAACCTTGGGGTTGGCATATATCTGGTGATCTAGGACCTGTAGGAATGCTCTTATGTTGAGTGATGTATCAAAGTGATGTGTGGTCAATCACATCAAGCCTATACTGGTTCTTAGGCTAGGCCTACTGAAGGCAGATAGTGATAAAGTGGTAAAATCGTAAAATTTCTACTGAGAATAAATATGCAGAACAATGTACAATTTTCATCATTTTTTTAGCTATTTTACTTACCAAATGCTGTTATCCTTGACAAGGGATATGTTGTTTTTGGCTTTATCTGAATGACATCTTGAAAGCATGTAGTTCATGTTTATAAGGACTGAAGATGCATATTGATGATCCCATATTTCTGTCTCTTTTATTATATGTTCACAGTTTATACATTATTGTAGTGCTTAATCATAAATTTTATACCCTAGTTACCTCATTTCATTTTTAGCATGTTGGTCCAATCCATGTCACAATGGTGGTTGGTGTATTGAAAATGGTAACCAAGATTATGTCTGTAAATGTCGCTATGGATATCAAGGAAAGAGTTGCGAATACAGTAAGTTATTTTTTACAATTCCCTTTTCAAGAGATATTTGTAGAACTTTCTTCCTGATGTGGCTGATATAGATCATGGAATTGAAAAACAGTTATACCTGTATTTTGGAGCGTCTTCCTATACATCATCTGTAATGATGCAGAGAGGAACCCATACCATACATAAGTAAAAGGACATCCTTTAAAAAAGAAGAAAGATGGAAAGATTTACGAAGCAAATATGTGTTTACTGGAGTTGATTGTATCACAATAAAACCCTAGAACTGGCCATTATGAGTATGATCATTATTTATGTAGGGGTACACTTTCTATGATTTCATTTTATAGAAGTGGCCGCCTGCTTTGCCTCTGGAGACCCTCATTACAAGACCTTTGATGGACAGATGATTCATTTCCAAGGAAAATGCAAATACACACTGGCTTCCAAGTGCGAGGGGAGTCAGTTTTCTGATCTTGATGATTTTCAGGTGATGAGACATTTCCTACTATTTGATAGGCACTTGTTGCAAGGGATGACACATTGATGTAAATTAAGGGAGGATGAGAATCTAGAAGCTTATTTTGACATACATAAGCATAATATGCCCCCAAAAATCATTTTCATACAGAAATAATGCAATGAAAGTTTAAGTATTTTAGTTAACTTAAACAGAATTTTAAACCAATATTTGTTATTTTTTTTACTGTTTCAAATGACTTCTATATTCAAATGTTCCAGGTTTATGTCCAGAATGAGCCTAGAAATGGTGTAGACACTGTCACCTATGTCAAAAACATTGAGGTACATGTGTTTGATCATATCATCAAAATGGAAAAAGGCAATAGGATATATGTAAGTTTTTTACTTCAATATTTGGAGGCATTAATTTAATAGGTTCTTCTACAATATAAAACCAATCAATTTCAATAAAATCTGAAGTTTTTGCTTGATAAGAGAGAAATAAGTTGTTTTTTACTTCTACAATTAAGGTTGATGGTGCTTTGACGACTCCTGATGTTTCCTACCCTGGATTTAAGATCCGTAACAATGGAAAATATGTCCGCTTGGAGACAAATTTCAGTCTGTCCGTAGACAATGATGGAGAATGGTCCTCTTTTGTTGAACTTGGTGCTGAGTATGCTGGAGCCACTTGTGGCATTTGTGGCAACTATGATGGAAAAGCAGTCAATGACTACACACAGAAGGATGGCACTGATGTCTCTTCAAAAACTCAAAGGGATAATCTTGTAGCTGACAGTTGGTTGTTGGCCGATGAAAGAATGACAAAGTAAGCTAGATAAGAGCAAGTATTATTATTTTTACAAAGAGTTATCAAAATGCCAAGATAACACAGATTTCTTTTGATTTGTAAGATGGAGCTTTAGAAGATATTAAAACTTGGTTAGTCTCTCTTGATACTTATGTACCTCTAAAACTTTCAGCTGTGGTGGACCTCCTGCTCCTGTATGCAACTCCGCAATGAAGGAAGTTATAGCTTTGAAGGACTACTGTGGCTACATCAAAATGTCTACAAGCCCATTTCATGATTGTATCAGTCGTGGAGTAGTCCATCGGGAAGATTATTATGTGAGCTGTGAATATGACGTCTGTGCTACCATGCCTGATAAAAAAAAGGCCAAAGCCTCTGCTTGCAAAAGTCTTTCTGTATTAGCAGACACTTGTGAACAAAGTGGATTGATTGTAGACTGGCGAAGCCTTGCTAAGTGTCGTAAGTTCATTACCCCCTCTTTACCCTGCTGCAGAGACCAGAAATCATGAAAATCTTAATACAATGATTGCTCCTGGGTTACCATGAAAATGGTCTGTAACTTGAAGTTGAAATTAGAAACATGAAGATTAGGTTCGGTTCTTATCACAAGTTGAAACCTTTTCTTCCCTACAGCATATGACTGTGCTGATGATAAGAAGTATGTCCGCCTGGGATCAGCTTGTCCCCAAACTTGTGAGAATTCAGATGCTGATGAGAAGTGTCCTTACCCTGATACAGAGACGTGTGTATGTCCAGAAGGTGAACTTATGAAAGATGGTAAATGTGTGGATTCATTTGAGTGTGGATGCTACCATAATGGGAAGAATTATCTGGTGAGTGCCTTTTTTTATAAAATATTTTGAGGATGGGCAGTAATGTATTTTGCTATGCATGTAATCTTTTGCTGTAAATCACAGCCACATTAACACTTGTGACTTGTAATAATCAGAAAACTTTAGCAAACTGTGTTATTGTGAATACAATCCCTCTTCCAAATAAAACACAAAGTAAATTGTGAACAGAAAAATAATTTCTTCATGGGTAATAAGCCTGTGAACCCTTACACTGTAGCATTTACACAAGTTACGACCCATCGTTGATGCTTCATGATTGCATTACACAGCCTTTAGTCACAATTTTACTCCCTGTGACTTTCTGATCACTATAGATATAATATGTGATAGTATTGATACATTGTGGGCACATTACCCATTAGAAGTACTGGAGAAGCGCAAAGGCAGTTCACATAGAATTGCAAAGTAAAAGGCAAAGACTGAACGCAGGGGATTCATACATATCATCTAGCAAATGAAAAATCTTGATTATTCATGCGTTGTAGATTGATGACACTTGGTCCAATGAAGACTGTCAAACCTTCAAATGTGTTTTGTGTGAGGATTGTGTCTATGAAATAGGCAAAGTGGTGAAAACCTCTGATGGATGTAGTGAAGAACTGAAATGTACCTTCTCAAAATGTCAACCCCCATGCCCATACCAATTTCAACCAAAAGGTAAAGTTAAATATTTTCTGCTACATAATTTACTGCTATTGTAAGCTACTAAATGTATGATTCCTTCCAAAGCAGCATAGATGATACACCTTTTCATGGAAATGGCATAATGGTACCTCCTATTCTTTTCAGATTGTGACCAGTGTAAGGCCATCTCCAATACAGCCGGCTATCTTGCTAATCCTTGTGAATGCTCTTCATATGTACAGTGTGACAAAACCACTGGTGTCTGGCAGGGATTTGTCAAGAACTGTTCTGAATGTACATGCTGGCACCAAGAAACATTAACATGTGAAAGAAAAGATGGCCAATGTGTAAGCTCTAAGGATGGAGAAAGTAGTGGAGATTCTGTTAATACATGGCAAGATGATAGCTCCGAGACAGAAGGTATTTCTAGATGTGTTTTTTAAAACATGGATATGAATACATGAAAAAACTTTGTTGGAGAAATCATTTCCATCTTTGGTGATTGCACTCCAAAAGCTTCATCCTTTTTATATTTATAAACATCCAATTTGATGACAAGATGATTTTTTCTTAGATGATGCAACCATTGACTAAAATTAAATGAGTAATAGGTGTAAATAAAGGTGCTTTTTTTTATAAGTATGTTTATGCAGCTTCTGCGGTATGTGCAGTTATGTAGAAATGTTCATTTTACATTTGATAAATTTCAGATTCATGCGCTTACAAGTCCCATGGAGTGGTCACCAAGTACATATGGGTGACAGCTACTGGTGAATTTGTTATGGCTTGTCCTTGTGGCACTGTGTTTAGCCAGGCAGATTGTAGATGTGTTCAAAAGGGTAATTATTATGTTGTGATATAAGTGCTTCCATAGTAAAAGCTTTCATCAGAGACCTTTCAATTTTATACATGAATTATTAATGAACAATTTCAAGCTACTGACTTTCAGGATAATTTACATATTTTTTTGATATCCTTTCTTTGCTAGCTGGCTATGATTGTATAATCCCAAAG
>JAVSBT010413179.1:0-10696 GCA_033118115.1 Pharyngocirrus eroticus
CAGTAAGCCTCAAATAAACTGTAATATAATATACACAGATGAAAATTACACATGGCTATACAATTCTATTGTCTTTGATTGCAAGGCACAGCAAAAAATCAAGACATTCTTTTGAAAAAAAACCAACTAAATTTCAGGCCAATAAATGTTCTCAAATGAAATGTTATTAATCGATTATGGATGTCTTGAATTACTTTGGGCCTTTGTTCTGAGTTGGGTTCACAATGAGACAAAGTTTGACAGAGTGATAAGTGAGTAGTGGTCAATTTGAAGGTTCAGAAGCTTTCTATGAAGCTTGCATTGGTCATTTGGCCTGTATCAGGATATAATAAATTTCCCACTGAGAATATGTATGCATGGTTTCCAACATTTATCTGGATCTTTTACATGTAGTTTCCCTTAATCTTTGACATGGAGTCTTGTTTTTTTGTCTCGCCCGAATGAAATACTGTGTCATCATCTATAAGTTCTTATGTATAAAATCAAATCGAATCAAATGTACCAGTTTTTCAAGTTCAAGAAAATTTTGGTTTTCAATAAGAATAAAAATAGCCTTCATCATCATAACCAAACTTACCTGTTAGAAATAATATAACTGTTGTGACAATTTCTGCTATTTTATTTCCACCTAATTCTCCAATATGTATCAGTAACATCAAGATGGAAGCTGTCAAGAATAAAAGGAATCCTATGATAAGCATAGCTTCAACTGCATTATTAGAACCTGAATGTCTTCCATTGCCAACTACCAAGAGCACATCAAGTTCAAATCCCAGGAAGGTAAATATCAGTGCAAGCTTTCCCCACTCTGCCATTTTTTCTGTATGATTTTAGGTCTGAAATGTTTTATGACCAAGTGCTATGAAATGCTGCTTTTTTTTTAAAAAAAGGTTGTTATTTGTCAATGCTCAAGAATACTACAACAGGGTTTATAGATGCAACTGATGATGTTAAAAATAACATTCAGATGGAAAGTTCCTCCAATCTATGGTACAATTTTGTTTGATGTAACTATTGGTAACAAAAATGTCTACTGTATCCATCATAAACATCTTCAAGCACTGTCATTACAAGTGCATGACCTGGTTGTATTACATTTTGTTTCATCTCTGAAGTACCTCACAAGATATGCATATCAATTAATGCTATGACTACAACCATTAGAGCCAAGGTACAACACTTACAAATAAGAGGGAACCAAAACAAGGAATGCTCTACCATCTCATATTTGTATGCATATTAAATATCAGTATAAATATGAAATATTGACATATCAGAAGAGTTAGGAATGTTATCATGACATGGCTTATACAATCCTTACAATTATACAATGTTTTTGAGGTATAATTCAACTCTTTCAGCAAGGCCTTTTGTAGATACTTTTTAGCATTCTCATGATTGTGCGACTGCCAATGGAACAGAATAAAAACCAACCAAAAGCCACACAAACAGAACAAAGTTGAAAGACAAACATAATGTTAAATAAAGTGATGTTTGTGGGATATCAAATTGTAGCTATGTATTCCTTTCATGCCAAAATTATAAACCGTTTTAGATTGTACTTGTTGAAAATGATAATTTTGGACATCTTAATCTGTTGTTTTTTATCTTGGAGAGTATAGTGGTTTTTGTCCTCCCCCCCACACTCCTAAAAACTTACAATTTATGAGATAACCTTTTTATAATTAAAGATAGGACCCACCCAAATTAAACAGAAACCATAGCATCAAAATACAACAAATCCTACTTCCACAGCAGAATGGATACCAGTGAAGCTATGTTTGGGAAAGACATAAAAACACTAATAGATAAATTATAGAGGACATGAATGGGACAAAAGTTGTGATTTATTATTCATTATTTATGATGTCAAAAGTGGCACTGTCCTGAAGTTCACATATTGCTTAAACATTTTGTTTTTCAGCAGTGTAAGAAAACAACTTTGATAGTCTGAGAAATAGACAGAAGTGACATTACCATGGCAGATTTTACCAAGTTGTCGTTAGTTTTTGTGGTTTTTGCCTATCAACTTCATACTGTTTGTATGGCCGTTGGTGGAAGTTTGACTTGGAGTTGGGGGAAAGATTATGACAATGCCATAAAGGCAATGCTAATCATAGCATTTCTTTCCTATCTGACAGCTCTTGTGCTGGCTTTAGTTATCAATTTTGCTGGACTTAAAATGAAAGCAACAGAAATTGCCCTTGTGGTGTTTGCATTTCTTGGAGGTAGGTCAAAATATTTTACATGAAATTTCTCTTACTTTGCTTCATTAGTATCCAAAATGTACCCTGAATTTTACAAATCAGTGAGAAAAGAGAAAGGGGGACATTATCAAAAAGAGGCAGTTAGATATAACATCTATTCTTAGTTGAGACCCCCCCCCCCTTTCCTAAGCAAGCCACAAGGCCACTGGCTATTTTTGTCCCAACTCTTACTTTGGTTATTTTTGTTTCTTTATGCAGTACTAGCTACACTGATTGGGCTTTCAATCCATGGAAATAGATGGGGACGCAGTGTTGATTCTTACATCACTACCGTATATGTTATGGGAATGATAACTGCCTTTTTAGGTGGACTTTTCACATGTTTGAAATTGGCAGGGAAGTGAAGGACTTTTAAAATACATGTCTATTTCACAAAAGTAAACCAGTACTTTCAAACCAAAAAAAAAATAGGGTGTATCAAATGGGCAATGAACAAATACTTTTTCAACACTTTTACCTCGCTATCACTCATGTTACAAACTATGTAGAATGGAAGACAATGCATGTATTTAATTTCAATGATGCCTCAAAGTAACAGCTCTGCTAATCGTATTTGAATTATGTGTTACTTGGTTTAGGAGAGCAGTGCTGTGGGTGTTTTTTTATAAACAAATATAAAAAGCAGTTATTTGGAAGGTTTTTAAAATGGAAAATAAAATCAAAAGTAATCTGAAAAATGAGATTTGTTTCATCATATTGTTGTACTGGTCAATAAATACACTGTTTATTAGTAAAAGAGCATCTTTTAGTGGTGCCAATAGTATGTCAACCATTTTTGATAAGCAACACAAAATAGTGACATATTGTTATCACTAAACTAAGTGTAGACTTAATTTTACACTAAATATCACTATTTTTATTCTAACAGTCTACCTCTGACTTTTTTGTATGAATTCTGGAGCAAAGATGTAGGAATTTACTTGATTAAAATAGCCACACAATGACATCCCTAAGACCACCTAACAACACAATCTTAAAAATGTCTTCATTTAGTTGTATAGAATTTATCACCCCTGTCATATATGTATAGCTAGCATACCTAGATAACTACTATGAAGTATTTTATACTTGTCATTAATCTTAAATTAATGGGTTGCTACCTTACTTCTTTATCAGAGATTTATCATTAGAATAAATCAATTTTTTTTATCTTGTTGTAGGTGTTGTTGGGGTGTGTGTGCTAATGACCTACAAGACCAGTTGATCATACTATAAAGTGCACTACATTTAATCCATTTTACTATGCATCACTTTTCCATCTGTGTCGTTGGTCTCAAATTTGATTCACATCTTGATTTTTATATGATTAAAAAAATATTGAATTAAAGGTGGATTAGTATCAGACAGTAGGTCAACTTACATGTTTGTAATGAGACCCTCATTTTACAGCTTTAAGCAAAAAAAGGCAATCCATAAAGAAGCACTTTCATATTTCTTTTTCTTAGTAAATAACATTATAAGTCAATTTGGCAAGCTCGGTGAAAGGAATGCCTGAATAGGCCAAAACAGGTTCATTTAAGCAAAAGAAATTTAAATAGGTCAACTAGAATTATGGACATTGGCATGGATACCAAAGATCTTTATGCTCTATCAAAGTACCATATTCAGAAGTACAGAACTACCTATAGGACACAAAAACAGGTACCAATCGCTTGGTTCATTACAAAGATGCCAATATGGTAAAGAGCCAAAAGTAACAGCTATGATAAAGGGCTGTTTTATGATTATATAATCCTGCAGAAAGCCATTTTAAAAGTTCTATGCCCTTCTAGGATACTTCTTAATTTAACAACAAGTGGCACTGCAGCATATTTTGAGAATGCAAAACAAGGGTAAACAGCATGAAGTATAGCAATAATACTTTTTTATTAATCAATTTTGAAATGAGCAAGTTGAAGGCTCACTACATCCATCATTTAAAATATGAAGGCAGGATTCTGAGCTCCTTAAATTGGGCCGGGGTAGTTATCCTTCCATTCTGTAGCCATGGCAGCAAGGGCCTGGAATATTTCCTCAAAGTTTGGTTGAATCTGGGTAGCTGGGAGGATGAATCCATATGTGCCAGTGTCTCTAAGTTCAAGTGTGTATGAGAAATCGATACCTGCACTACCCTTTGCCCAGTCATCAGCACATCCAGCTGTGGCACCTTTTGTAACATTGAGAAAATCAAAAATTTAACTAAATCACTTTTCAAAGTATAATGACTTTTGACTTACTTTATTAATACTTTAATTCAAACTTCATCATATATTTGGTAATTCAAATTTAGCAGTCATCAAAGAATATACCTAGCCATGATTTCTGTCCAGTTCACCATGCAGCTTGAATTGATTATTGTAACAATATTAATTTCCCAATCATAATCTAACATCTGTTTAATAATTTTAATTTGTATCTGAATAAAGAATGTCTTTGTACAAAAACATAGCTTAATCACTCTATATTTTGAGGTAAGAACAATGTTTCATGAACCTGATGTACTCTTTATCAAGATGACCTTGAAACTCACCCAAAAGAATAGTGGATTGTCCTACACGGTATGTCAAACCACTTGTTGCCGTAATGGCTGCAGCTCCTGCATCTCCAACAGCTTTCTAGTTTAGAAAATAAATAAAAGAATATATTAGTGCATGCAAATTATAAATCACTGTGTTATTGTTTTACAGATGATGATTACTGGGAGATTAAAGTTTACATTTATATCAATGCTTGCAAACTATCTCAATCAGAAAGACTAGGTTAGGACTGGTTTGGAAGATGGATAAAGTTTGTTAGATAGCTCAGTGTATTTTCATTTCTAACACCAGATGGAATTTGTATTTATCATTTATCTGTTTTATTATTATCCATTTAAGTTCTATGATCACATGATGGCCGGGAGTTTTTTTTCCATAAATATATATTTTATGAAGTAGAGAGTGAGAGACAGATGACATAATTGTTTCCAGCCATTGCTGTCTGTGTATTTCTACCTCACATAAGAACAGAATCCATGACACAAGTCCACATGTTATACCCTTTCTGCTGGATAGGAAATCAAGCCAGACATTTCTGATACACATAGCTCAGCTGAGAACCCACTTTTTACCCGTTTAAATTGTCACCTGTTTTTTCCCCGATTTTCTTTTACTCCAAATCCAAAAAATCTACTTGTCATGTAAAAGTGGACTTACCAAATCATCATAATCTTCTGGATATTCTGGTCCGTAACTCCATGGAATGAGGAAATATTGTCCATAACTGTGGACTGCCATGAAGGCCCTTGATCTAGAGCCTCTGGGAAGAATAAAGTCTCTGATTGCTGAAGTTTCTGCCTCACTGAAAGCATTTGGTCCCCTGTAGATACTACTGCATGGATTATTACTTGTTCCAGCCCCTAAACAAATTATTTGAAATACGAAATTATTCATCATTCTGATAAAGTGTTAGAAACCAATAACAACAGGATGATTAAATAATGTATCTATTTATTGAATAACCTGTGAATCAGTTACAAGTCTTTATCAGTTCTAACCCTTCTACCTTCCGACCATCCATCCAATCAATCAATCAACGAACAAACTAACAAATATAATTGATACGATTATAAGACATGATACAATAATACTTAGAAATTATCCTTACCTCCCCATTGGTATCCATAATTTCTGTTTGGGTCTGTTCCGAGACAGGATGACCCAGTATTTGGTCTTCTTGTTTTTCTCCACATCCTTTCCTTGAATAATGAATCAAGTTTAAAACTTTCTATATTTTAATTGCCTTGAAAAGTATTAATACAACAGCCTTCCTAGCTAATGCTCTTCCCAAAGTTTGGAAGTGAAGAATATTTTTGACAAATTCTACATGTTAAACTTTTTTAAAATACTTTTTTAAAATTAGAATAGTACCCCTTGAAATATTTCTAAAAAGATTGGAGGGAAAAATAGGTCAATGTGATTAAGAACAAAAATAAAAGAAGCATTTGAATGAACCAGCTAGGGGTGTCTTTTCATTCACTAATCATCATTTGGGGCCTCAAAGTAAGTGAAACTTGATTAGATATTACTTGATCTATTTTGTATATCAAATACTCTTAGATATTAAAGTATCTTTATTTCAACTTCAAACCTCACTTCCTTATTTTTATTATGGTTGAGAAGATGAATTATTGTACACTTACATTAGTATGAGTGTATTCATATCCATCTGGGTTAGCCAATACTAGAATGTACCAATTAAAATTGTCCACCATCATTTTCACTGTTTCATCTGTATCATAACTGTTTACCAACTATGAATCATAAAAATAAAGTTTAATCATTTTTGGACAAGTCAATTTCTTCAAAGTCAAAACCACCAGTACTCTTCCCAATTACAATTTTCTTAAAAGTAAATTGTCTGATTAGACAAATGTCACAAATGTCATATTAGATATATAATCAGTATCTAATTCTACAACTGACAAAAGCTATAGATACATCAAAATATACATTTAAAATAAATAAAATGTTATCTTGTAATTTTAAAGCACAAAATTCTAACAGTGATAACACTTAGTGATAACTAAAATTCCTCACCCTGTTGATTAAATTGATACAAACGGCTGGTGCTATCCACTCTCTGGCATGGATTCCACATTCAAGGATTATGTCTGGTTTATTGACTTGATCTGATCCAGTCTGTTTGGAAAAAACGTATCAACAATTGATATCTATCTTATAATCTTTCTTTCTTTTCACCCTTTTGCTATTATATTTCAGTCAATTTGACATACTATACATCAAAGCAGTAATTGATAAAAAAAAAAAACTCTGAACACTCACCCAAAATCCTGTCAGGTCTCTGCCTTCATAAGATGGTCCTAGAACTTGGGTTCCACATCTATCTGGACATGAAGCAGCTGTTTCATCTAGCCAAGTCATAATCTAATCACCAAGAGATATTTTAGATTGATTTCAGAAACTGTTGTCAAATTTTATACAGCAGAAGGATTCTACATTAATTTTTTATCCTATTTTTATTCAATATACATTTTTATATGCAGAGTGGCCTAATTAAACATAGATCTGTTCCAAAAAGCTCAGTAGAATCATTGCATTGTATTTGTGGTCAACTATTTCACTTCACCCACTGGATTTAAAATAAAGGAAACAGTTTTACCTGCAAAGTTACAGAGCACTCTTTGCGGTTAGCGACTTTTTAACAGATTAAAAAGTAGAGATAGGGATGATGTTCATTAGCTATTTATACAATATTAATACAAACCGTTTCATATCTGTTGTAATCATTAAGATCAAGGTTTTTCGTGTCTCCATTTTGTTTCTTCTTCTCTCCATCAATTAACCTTCATGGAATAAGAAAAAAAAGAAGGAAATGTGAAATTTTGATTCATCATAGATTGTCTTTTAGATATACATGTATGTAATCCAAAAAAACTTCTAATATTCTTATAGTTTTAATAGGGCAATGTTTTACAAAAATAGCTGATGACCTACTTTTGAACATCTTCTATCATCTTGTAGAACTCAATGTTATATTTTTGGAGAATTTCTTCCAAATATTTTGCATTTTCTGAAGAAACCATTATGTCTGTCCCATCACCGTAATTGTGGGCTGACTTCCAGAAATCTAACTGTTGAAAAATACAAAAATAAGGGAAGGATAAGAAAGGGTTTTAGTTTCATTGTTTTCCTGATTTATTTTAGGTGCACAGAATGTGAATTCGAATGATTATAGTCTGAGGAACCACATATCATGTTTACTAAGGAAATTGTTTTATTCTAAAACATTTTGAGGAACTGCCTAGTACTATACGATGGTTGTAAAACCTTGAAGATTTTAGTAAATACTGCTACTATAGGTATTATCTGATATTATAGAGTATTTTGAATCCATTGTCCCAGCATATTTCCTCTATCTTGTATCTCCACTACAGACATTTCTTCATACCTGGGACAGTAGGAGATAAAAATTCACTGGAGACTCCCAGCAGTCAGAATCAAAGGGTCCCCCTTGAATATCTTGGGGTCCCAGGCCAGGGGTCATGCCCTTGTGTTGACCCTTGTCCAAGGTTTACTCTTTGTTTGTACTTACAAAACAATTCTTTGACAACATAAACAAAGGTATGGCTATGCAAATACATGTACCTGAAGATCATTTTTTTCTTCAAGCCTTTGAAGGATGATCATATGTTTATCATTTTGTGGAGTTGCTCTATAAACTGCAAACCTGTGATATAAAGCAAAAAGAAACAGATGAAAAGTATCATTTAAAAAATCATGAATTAAGCTACTACACTTAATTCATAGCTTTCTTTAGTGGGTATATCAATGAATTGTTGTATGTATGAATGAATGAATGAATGAATGAATGAATCAATCAATCAATCAATCAATCAATCAATCAATCAATCAACAAATCCCTTATCTTACTGATTTTCACCTGTAGCCTGCTACATTATGATTGTTGCTTTAATATTTTTGTAAAATAAAACAATACTCACCCATCATATTTTTCCTGACATTGGGCCACAGCCCAAATTCCAAACAAGAAAACAGCAAAAAGCTTCATTTTGAGCAGTTACCTTCAGCAATCAAGGTGAAACCTTTACTGTTAGTTTTATGTTAAAAGGTAATAATTCACCTTCCCATGTAACTTTGCACCCTCCTTTCAATTGAACCTGCCTTTCTTACACTTTAAATCCTACAATTGTTTTAACTTAATTTTGGCCATACATTCCAAAATAAGCCAAAATAATTAAGAGTAGTAAATTAAAAGGAATACATAAGGGATCTCAAATGTTATATGTTAAAAAAGATGAGCATAATTAATTAATTATGATTATCAAAACAATCACATAGAGATGGAAAGAAAAACTTTTGTATAGGATATGTGCTCAAGAATAAAAGTTTATTTGAAATATAATACCTTTTATGATTGAAACTTTTTTTTACTCAAAAAGAAATCTATTTGCAAAAAAAAAAGAACTCTATTGGTTAAAAAAAAGAAAAAAGAAGAAACATATGAATGTTTTCATGTTAGTTGTAATTGTGGGTGAATAGGCAGATTTACTGAGTTCTTGTATCTAGGTCTCTGTGAAAATACCAGGTGGCTGAAACTGCTGTATCAGGTCAGATAGCATAAACAGGCAAGTCAGGTGAAAAATGTTATTGACCACAAGATATAGTATGTATGGACACAAGACAAGAACTTTTGTAGATTTAGGTCCATTTATTATTAAAATTCTGAAAAAACACATTTTTTTATCTTTGTTTTCCTATATAAGTTAACCTATATCAAATCGGCACTTTTAAAAATCTAGTTGTTGTTCTCAAAGATCTGTATTTTTATTCAACGCACATTTAAAAAGAAAAGTTTAAACCATGAATCTTTTGTGATAAATTGTCATGTAGAACCAGCTGTACACCAGAAAAGATAGAATCTTTGATAAAAGATCTCAGAATATAGAAAAAAATCAAAAAATATAATTGTTCCAGACATGAAATCGTGTCACCTGTCATCAACCTTTCTGCTGTTTCTGTTCCTAAAAGGAAAAGATATTAAATGAGGTAATTGTTACTTTTATTGGTCATTGGCAACAAATTTTGACACGTTCTTGAAATGTGACCACTTTGATATCTTTGACAAGTAGGTATTTACTTATAAGCAATCTGTCGCGTTCATACAATATAACAAAGATTATGATTTGGTAATTGTATGATAATCATAAGATATGCTAAATGAAAGTATTGTTGGCTGTGGCCATCAAAGTATCAATCTTACAGACAGAACTTTTTATGCAAGTAGTAACTACATCAGTACATGTAATCAAAAACTAAATGATCCAGACAGCTGGCTACTATAGGTATTATCTGATACTTGAATTTTGTATATTGTGAATATATGTGAAATACAAAAAAACACATCTATAGATAAAATGTAATGTATGATGTTAGATGCAATGCCATTATGCATGGCACCCACCTATTAAATTAAAACATGCCACAGAAAAATCTCACCAACTAAAAAGGTATATTATGTAAAAATACTAAAGTGAGAGAGAAAACAAATTGTAAGAAAACTTACCCTTTTTTCTAAGAACTCTATGTATCTGTGTTGCACAAATGATACAAATGTACAATAGATTACGTTGACACAAGAATTAAAAGTGATTCTCAAATGATGAGGAAAGAATCCAAAGTTAATAAATCTCACAGGCAACCAAAAGCATAATTCCCCCTATGTATAAAATGAAATATGATAAGATTTACTGCAAGTAAATATTGTAATAAAATAGTCCATAAGAATGCCAGAACATGTGTAAAAATTGGATTCTTGTAATATTGCACAAGAATAATAATTCTCATCACCATGCACAGTCAGGTCAGCATAGTGACTTTAGTATGAGAGTAGTGCAGTGTGGTAAACTATAGCAGTCATTGAGTTGAGCA
>JAVSBT010413290.1:0-25441 GCA_033118115.1 Pharyngocirrus eroticus
TCGTACGTTTTCTTATTCATGACAAATACTTGGTTTTGAGATAGCTACCAGTCTGCCTGTTTGACTCTGATTCAATAGAAATATGGACGACTTTTGTGACAACGAGCGAGCGAATCAATAGATTTTTTTAATATTACTGCCTGACAAGTCATCGATGTATTTCTGAATATAGATGTCTAAATCATGTTTGAAAAAATGAAAAAAACATGAGGGCGCACAGCAGGGCGCTAAGATTTGAAGAGGGCTTTTGGGAAGGATAGGGGGGCGCTCCGCCCTTCTCCGTGTATGCTGGGGAGTACCCTGAATGTATTATGCTGCACAAGCATATTATTTTAACTATTTGAATAAGCTCAGACATTGACAAGTATTTTCCAGCAATATGAAATGTTGAAAAGAATCTTTGATATTGATTCAATTCAAAAGTGTTGTGCATATATCTTTAATTAAAACATTTAAACAGTGACAGGAAAGTGAGCTTAGTTCCTACATTGGGAAATTATTCGAAATAAGTTTATCTATATTTTACATGGTGATATGATAACAGAATTGGAATTTTTTACTGATAGTGATACTGATATGTATATTTGACTTCACATGTATGTACTAATTTAATAAAAATGTAAAAGATCAAATAAACAGATAGTTGTTCAAAGAATATAGGTAATGGGAAAAGTTAATTGTAATGACATTTTCATTTCGCCTAGAAATTCAGTATCAAGAGTTCCTAGGTTTATGGTTAGATTTCTGGCAAAGTTCCTTTAAATTAATCAGAACTGTTTTTTGATAAATGAATCACCAAAACATTAGGAAATATCACACTAGGATTAAAAGAAAATATAAATCTTTTATAGTTGGGAAAATTAGGCCTTTCAATCATGCAGTAAAAAGAGCGGTTTCATATATTATATTTTCATGTTTTCTGTAAAAAATATTGATGTAAATAAAGAACAAAAATTATATTACAAATAAGTTTTATTATACAGCAGAGATTTTCTTACTACAAAAACTATCCCGCATACTTCTAGTAAGTGTCTTTCACAATACTTTGTAAACTCCTTTTTGAGACAAATCTCAAAAATGATGCATGAGCTGTACTGCTATGTTCTATTTACAGACTTACTGTTATAAACATGTACATTCTCTTTGTATTTGCTAATGTGATAAAAAGGCCATCTGCTTGTTTTTCAATATGAATGTTAGAATTAATTTTTTTTTTCCCCTCAAAAAGTGATTATCAGTGCCTATAGTATAAATGTTTCCACTTTTAACCGAAAAAACACTTTGTTTTTACTTACATTTATTTGAAACATAGGCCTTTTGAAGAAAAAAAATACTGAAACTGAGAATTATGCCTCTAGCATTTCAAGAAATAGAAATAGACTTATAAATTACTTGTTTTAATGTGATAATGGTGCTGTAGCTTTAAATAGCCAGTCATTGAGAGTCCAATGTGCAGATCCCCGATAAGGAGGGGTGGAAGGTTCGGATATCAGACAGATAGCTAAACTATATAACAGGTTTAAATGCATATATCCTGCCTTTAACTGTAATTATACTTTCCTTCATGGCCACCAATCTACCCTAATAGAGAATACAAGAAATTCATTAAAAAATGTCTGTGAGTGGAATGAAGTGAAATGTTGAAAGTTTCTTTGATTTTTATTTTCACCATCAGGGTATTAACCTATACTGAAGAAAATCAACCATCCTGTTGAGTTATCAAGAGACGTTTTTCCATTCCATTTGCTTAGAACCCTCCCCCCCCCTTTTTTTTGGACATATCCTACAGCGACACCTAGTGTCCACAGAAGTAAATATTTCATTTCGACCAGGGTTGACAGTTCGTATATTGAAATCGAATTACAGCATAAACGCCGTTTTCTCCAATCACGGATTAATCAGAAAGAATCTGGTCATCCGAGTAATGATACATGGTGGTGAGTTAAGATGCATAAGGCTTTCTTTTCATGTACAGTCGCCTGAAAACATACTTTTGCCAGCGAGCTCTTTCATATCCATCCATTATCGCTACATAATTGATTTGAAGTCATACAAAGATATTTCCTACCTTCTAAGGCCCATTTTTATCACCGTAAATATAAGCAAACACTCTATTTAGTTTAAGAGATGGAGAAGGAAGGCTATAGCTATGTAGTTAAGTTTTACTGTTGAATTATATGGATACCAATAGACAAATAAAGAGACTATTGTCATTGAGTACAGGTTAAAAGAAGCCTTGGAAGGTAAGAAAATATAATTTCTGCCATCTTTAGTAATCATAAATCAGAACAAAATGTAACTTGCTCTCAATGTTATTCTCTGATTTAGTAAGAATATAAACAGCATCGTGGCTTTTACTCTGGAAGGAAGATATCTGAGTGCTGAGGATAGCGATTTTGTTCAGTGTGTTGCATCGGATGTAGGATTTTTTCTCAAATCTACTCCAAAGAAAAGGTAGGAAAAAACTATTTGATTTAAATTTGTCTCAACAAAACGCAATGGCTATCTCATTTAGAACAAAAACTTTGTGTAAGAAAATTGATATTCATATCAACAAATCTGGTTCCCCCCAAAAGTTAAAATAATTGTAATATATCTATTTTTTATTTTGTTGCAGGGTTTTATTATTTCCTCCTATTAACAGTTACCACAGGTTTTTAATTCATAAGGCTATTGAAGAAGATTTTCAGGGATTGGTTACTTTCTCTATTGGTCAAGGAGACAAACGACAAACAGTTGTTTGTTTAGAAGAGCTTGTATTTGAGTGAGATATTTTCCTTGCACATTTTAGAAACAAAGTATTGGTGATTCTTTTTATTTTAGTAGTGGTAAGAAGGTATTATGTATATTTATGTATCAATGATTTTGATTTCTATGAAATATATTAGTTATAAATGATAAATAAGTCCAACAGAAAATGTTGTACAGTCAAACATCCCATTGAGACTGACCTACTAAAAGGACCACCTCCAGTCATACACCACTATAATTTATGTCTAATTTTTTAATATATTTCCCATGTAAGAAAAATCTTCTTAATGAAAACGTCTTCCTAATAAGACCACTTCAAGTTGAGTCCCATGGTGATATTAAAAGGGTGTTTTTTTTATGACTGTTCAAAGATGATTTATTCATGTGCGAACCTTTTATTTTCAGACACATTCAAATGGAAAAAGATGTGAGCCCAGTTGGCTCACCAAGTCGCCCAAAAGGAAGAGGAAGGGGTAGGTCAAGGCAATCTACCAATTCCCCCCAGGGAGCAACAAGGAAAAGTAAGAGTTCTCTGGATGAAAGACAATATTCATCAAGATGGAACAATGATGATGGGATGTACTCCGATAAGCTTGGTCAGAGATATGAAGATAATGGCGAGATTAATGCTAGGAATAACTCTCCACCTGTGATGGCTATGGAAGGAAAAGACAGGTAAAACCATTCCAAATTGATAAGTTGGTTGATGGATGCGGCTGAGCCCGATTTTGGTGATTCATAAAAAAAATTCTTCAAAACATTGCTTTAATGTCAAATGTACGTAACAAAATCAATCACAAAAATTGAAGTCTTATTTACATACATTTTGGCTAGTAATAGACTAGAGAACTATGAATTATACAGTCAAGTGACCACTCACGTGATCATGCCCTCTAGAATGAAGGAGAAACGATATGAGATAAGGTAACTTATCCTCAAAAAATACTT
This sequence comes from Pharyngocirrus eroticus, assembly GCA_033118115.1. NCBI lineage: Eukaryota > Metazoa > Annelida > Polychaeta > Saccocirridae > Pharyngocirrus > Pharyngocirrus eroticus. Next base: position 3,700 of record JAVSBT010413290.1, read on the forward strand.
TTGTTCCGATGAAGAATTATTTATTTTAACATGACTCTTGGGACCAATTACATTTTTGCTAATTTAGAGAAGACATTTTTACAAAATAAGATATTTGTGCATATTCCATGCAAATCCAAACGTCTTGCTCCTTCTGTCGTTTGACATAAGAGGCCAATAGTACGTTGAAATAAAAAGAACCCCCCCCCCCCAAAAAAAAAATAGCCGACCAGGTCAATTTTCATGCAAAAAAATCCATCGGCCAACTCAATTTTGAGTGGCTCAGAGTATTTTTACACATGAAGTAAATAGAATATCAACATTTCCTTAGTAAGTGGTCTGCTTTAGTTGTTTTTATAACTCATTATATCAAAATTCAGAGTTGTCTGTTGATTTTAGATTCCTTTTACTGACCAGATGATAAAGTTACTGTTTTTTTACAGGGTCAAGGGTAGGAAACCAGCTGCACAAGTTTATGTTCCAAGGGCAAGAAGATTATCAGATGATCCAAAAGATACCTCATTACACTGTTCCACAAAGAAACCCCAGGAAGGACAGCAAGAGAATCCAATTGAGGATAAGAATCAAGCAGGAAGACGCAAGACTCGGCCTGCTGCAGGTATATATGTTCCCAGAGCTAAAAGGCTACAGATTGAAGCTGTCCAACAGCATGGGGCATCAACAGAAGCAGATCCTTCACTGTCTACAGAATTCGTGGCTACTGAAGTCAGTGACATGGTTGAAGAGAAGGAACACAAATCTGAAAGAAGGAGATCGGAAGGAAACAGTGAGAAAAAAAACCAAAGACGAAAAAGAACCAAGTCAAAAGAGTTTGAGAAAGTAACAAATGAAGGGGATATAGCATCCAATAGGGATGATTTCACAACAATTCCTGCAAGATTACAAAAGAATCATGAAGAAAGTGATGATATTCGGGATATTCAGAAAGAAGTATCAGATAGCAAAGTTATGGAATCTATAGAAAGCTGCCTACCAGAATGTAAAAATAATGTTGCCTTTGAAGATCTCCCATCAGATGATATCTCAAGACAAGAACAAACCCAATTCCCTGCCTTCGAAGCAACTAACACAGAATCAAATAACACAGCTTTGGATGAAAATTGCTCTTTAGTTGAAGAAGTGAATATAATAGATGACACCAGTGGTGATACATCTCATCCAGATGAAGGCATAACTCTGAATCCAAAAAATAGTGTTATTGAGGGAGATAAAGAGCTAAAAGATTGTGATGAAGAACAATTACCAGTTATCCCTGGCCAAATATCAACTGAAACTACACCCGATAGTCATATCAATACAAATGACATGGACACAGATAGTCAAAAAAATGATGTACCCGTCTGTAGTGAAAATAACCCTCAGGTACAGTGTGATTTGGGGGACAGTTTTACCTTAGACAATTCTCAAAAGCTTGATTGTGATAGCAAAAACACTTCTGCAAAGCAAGACACTCCGAAGCTAGCTCAAAAGGAAAAGACCTCTGTGGTAGACGAAAAAACAGTTGATGACATAAGCCCAAATGGTGAAAAGAAGAGTAGCAAAAAAGGGAAAGACATAAAACTTTCAAAAAGTGCGGATGCGGAAACAAAAAAATCTTCTAAACAAGACAAAAATGTAGATAGCAGTAAAAAAGGTGATGAAGATATCCCTGGTGCTAAACCTGTTGACAATAGTAAAATGGATGAACAAAAACTCTTAAAAATGGGCATGATTGTAGGACCTGATGATACAGAGCATGACATGAAATCTAAAAAGAAAAAACAACAAAAGAAAAAACTGCAAGAGATTAAGGCTAAAAGTCAGGAAACTGAAGAGGCAATTGGTAATGCTTGTGATACTGCAGATAAAAAAGGAGAAGGAGAATCTATGGAAGTGGAAGATTCTTGGGATGATATGTTTGATGATGATGGTGAGGCATTGGCCCCAAACATGTTGGAAGAAGTAAGTAGTAGTAACACATCCCTTTGTAGCTTAAATTTTAGAATTCTTTATACCTTCATGTCATTGCGACACCTCCAATACTATGATGTATTAAACACCATATTGCCAGCTGGCACTAAGTGATATGGAACATGGGCATGACAAAAGTCAATATTTTTGAATGTAACTGGTTTTATTAGATCAGATGGGTATTAATTTTTATATATAAAGGCCCAAATAATTTCCATACTTGTCAAAAGTATCTGAATCATGAATTTTTAAATGTATCATTAAAAGTTACTAAGTACATGTAGAGCTAAACATAAGACATAGCATAACTGACCTTGAATTATGATTGCTCAGCTTACAGCAGCTGTTGGGAAAGTTTCAGTCCAGAAGACACAGTTTGATTACTATAACTTTCAACCAAAGGATCCTGACATGGACTTATCAGGTATACTCAATCAATAACATTGCTACCTTTTTCAATATTAACGTAATCGTTCTGAAAAGTTTTTCTTTTACATTTGTTGCTTTGTTTCTGATATTTAAGGAGGGTAACCCATTCAGCTAGCTGGTCTTCCATGGGGCCCTCCGTCAATCATACATTCATTCTTCCTATAATTACTAGCTGTTTCATACATTTCCAGAGATATGGTTGATACAGGAGTCAAAATAATGGAAGGGTATCAAAACCTCTGAACTAGATATGTAAAAAACTAAAAATCATTATCCTCGTTTTTTATGTTCATTGCAGAATACAACCACCTTATTGAGATATCAGAGTTTCCTAAGGACTTTTTGACTAGAGACCTAATAATTGCATTTAGAGAATACCAGTAAGTAGTTTTCAGTATGCAAGTCATAGCTTTCAATAAAATATACTGCTCTATCTATCAATATATGAATGATAAACATTTCACCATAAAGCCATAGCAATGTTCAATTCTTATTTTGACAAGTTCGAATTTAAATGTAGCACTCTTACTTTACAAAGAACATTAAAAAATTACCATCTTATGATCTAGGGGAGGATATATAATTATTGATATTATGTATAGATATTAATTACTGCTCTTACTGTATATTCTGTTTGTAATGAATATTGTGTAATATGTAATTTATGGTTGGACATATATGCCATTGGGAATTCAGTCCATTTTTTATTACAATTGTATTGTAAATTTATGAAATAAAGAGCCTGTATCAAATAAACTAAACAAGAAAAACAGCAGTAGGAATATAAGGACTAGATGCATTTCATCAATATTTCTTTCCATATTTTGACTGTCACTGCTCCTCTTTTTGTATTTTTTGCTATTCTAGAGACAGAGGGTTTGATATTAAATGGGTTGATGATACTCATGCCATTGGGATATTTGCAAGTAGCATAGCAGGTAAGTCTTCTTTACATTTCTCTTGTTTGTGATGATCATACTATTTTCCAAAATTATGTTTAATTCATTTCATGATTATTTTATTTCTTTAGCCCAATCAGCTCTGCAGATGAAGCATCCCATGATTAAAGTCAAAAGTATTTCAGAAGCAACAAGGGCTACAAAATTGAAAGCCAAAAAAAGTACAGGTAAAATGACTTGCTTATGATTCTTTGAATTATCTTATGTATCAGAAATGTTTAGAGGTCAAACGATCATTTAATGATTTTTGGATATAAATTTATGTAAATAACCACAAAAAATATATTTTAAGTTGGAAAATGCTGTTAATACGGTTTTTGAGACCCCCTTGTCAGTTCTTCTTTTAAGTTTCATTCTACATTCCTTAGAGTTCTTACAGCCTTACAAAGAGAGACCAGAAACAACAGCAGCAATCGCTAGGAATCTAGTTGCAGGGGCCTTAGGAATGACAGGCAGAGTATGCAAAGAAAAGAGGGATGAAGATAGAAAAAAACTTAGAGAAGCACGAGGCAAGTTATCACATACAAAAAAAAATCCTCCGTTTTGTAAATATACTCATTTATTTTGAAGAAATTCATAAGTAAAATGTTATAATTATAGCACATATGTATCCCAAATCCAATTTTAATAAACTTGATAAGTTAACCTATTGTGCAATATTCTATAATATACTGAACAAATATGTTAATACATCAGCCTGTGTATATTTCCATGTCGATTAAACAGGGTTGTTCACAATTCATATTTCTGACATTTAGGTACAGGTCTATCCATTTGAGGCAGAAAAGTAATGAGCATATTCTAGAATTTTAGATAAATCTGCCCATATTCCAAGCCCTATCAAGACATTCTTTAGCTTTGGGGAAAACAAAAACACCCTGAAATGCATTCAATAATTGGTCAGCTGCAAGGTACAGAGGTTAAAAAAGAAAGTTGCCCATAACATCTGCGAAATGTTGTTAATCAGCAAAGGAAAACATACACATTTGATTGTCTTTTGGCATTCTAGAAATAAATGAGTGCCGAATATTTTATAAATTACCACTGCACCTCTTTAATCCCAAAGTAACCATTTTCTTGGTACCAAAAAGTGTCCAACAGCCTCCCAATAGAACATGGAATTGTATTCCAAGAATGCAAGCATATTACATTAATTTATTTTGGTCAAATGCAAAGAACAAGATCAATTTGTCTAAAATAAGAAATATATTATCATTTTGAGGCAATATCATTTGGTGTGAGATGTGTTTTTTCCTCAGACATGGTCATGATTGACAATTTTTCTCATCAAATTACTTTATTTCTGCAATTTCAGAAAAGAAAAAACAAGCTAGCAAAGACAAACGAAATGTTTGGGAAGGCGTTGTAGGAAAGTGTGCCATGGACGACATGTAACTTTCAAGAAAATGCTTAGTTAAAAATTCTTCACCTGTACCAGAAAATAACATATTATCTAAGATTTTATATTTCTACCATACACTCAACAGCTGACAATATATTCATTTATTTTAAACTAAGCATCGACCCAATTATTATGTAGCATGGGAAAAAGTTGTTTCTTATGTATAATGTAAAACAATTCTTTTACAGTTGCCTTCCAATTGATTATACTATGGTTAATTTTAGTGTTGATAAAAGGATGCATTTTTACAGTAAATATTTTATTTACACCACACAAGTATCAATTTCATTCATGTCATTTTGACAGCTTTACAAATAGAATTCAATTGAATATGTTTATGTAAATGATTCATTTCAAGCTCTTACTTCAGGAATAAACTTTCGTTACATTTATTAATACATTTTCGTTACATTTATTAAAAAATGGGTTCCCCTTTAATTGTATGAGGGAAGAATAAAAATGTAAAAGAAATAATGACCTTTTTTTTAACCCAAATTTATCAAGAGGCTCCTTCACATACCACTTGATGATAAAACAACCTTAATTATTTAAAAAAATTCACAGATGGCAGATGAATGAATTAAAATTAAGGTATAATCCCATTTCTTTCAAAGCACCTATGAATTAGATCCTCGTATACTGTCCCTATCATGGTATGTGCTATCACCATGTCTTGAGTTATAACTTGATCTCTCATTTCTTCTGCTAGGATAATGTCTAGAATGATCCACATAGTCAGAATTTCTGTCTGCCCTATTACTCCCATGGGCATGCTGATATCCAAATTGTCCATAGCCATCTGCAGAACTATAATTTCCATAATAATCTTCCCTTCTCTCATAGTTTGATTTCCTCTGGTAGCCATCAGATCGTGATTCATGTCTGTAACCACTAGAATTTCTATCTTGATATCTTCTCGGATTATGTCTTGGCCAAGATGAGCTGGAATTTTGTCTAGAATAACCCTCATTAGGCCATCTGTGGTTTGGTATCCTGTCATCTGGATTACTATAACTTCTCTCCTGCCATCTTGAAGAAGTGTTTCTATAGTTTGAATCCCTATCATGTCTTTGATGACGATCTGACCTTTCTGTTGAATAATGTTCATTATATTGGTTATAGCTGCCTCTGCTCTCTGAGTGATCTTCTATACTGAATGGATTTGCCTTTTCTGGGCTGATTGGTTCTTCTTCATCTGGTAACTCATGGGTACTAAAATAACAAAGAAAGCACAGTACATTGTTATATTTCAGAATTATCATCAGATATAGGTTCTTTCTTTTTCGCCTGAGCTTCTAATTGGAGAAGAGTCATGCTTACATTTTTAAGCATGAAGACACTGGCCACCTTTATACCCTCCATTTAACAGCATTTTGTAGTAAGTGTTTATGACACATGTGTATTTCCACACCAGATATGCAACTGCATGGGGAAAGACTTTTTTGAGCGTGTACTTGTATGAGAGCCAAAGCACTCTATTAATGCAAATGGGCTCACCCATCTTACTATTAACCGAGCCAAATGTTGTTTAAATTCAGTGTAGCTTACTCAGATATAGTCTTGTTTGGTTTGCTTTCCCTATTTTACCAGTTATTGGCGCATGAGAAAATGCTAAATCAAGCCAGTAACAAAAACAATAATCTTGTTTTACCTAACACCCATTTTCAAATCCTCAAGGTAGTTTTCCCTTTCTATCTTGTGGCCTCTTGCTTTATCAAATTCTGGAAAGAATAGATGCAATTATCAAAGGAGCCAAACAAATATAAAGATTAAAGGTACGAAGACATGGTTTATAGCGTAGCAATAAAAATCAAAGAAATAGAATTTTACACATACTTATCACAGCTTCATCAGGAGAGAATTTCATGTTGTCAATTAAATATCTGCAGATAAGATATCCTGTTCTGTTAAGCCCATGTGTACAATGGACTCCTATGAGAAGATCTGAAAATATGACCATAATGTCTGCAATTTAGCTTATTATCCATCAAAAGTATTAAATAAGTAACTACACATGAATTTGAAAAGAACAATGTTCATTGTTTGGTTGATAGAAATATTCCTACCGTTATCTTTATTTTCTTCCAGAAATGAATCTACAACAGAGAAAAATCTAAAGAAAAACAAAAAAAATCATTACTTAAAAGGCATGAAAATCAATCTATTTAAATTGAGATATCATTTCAAAGATACCTTAGCAAAATAAAATACAACTCACTTTATTCGTACAGATTTGTTTGGAACAACATGTCCTGCAGTAAAAACTTTTTCATATCTAATATCTCTGGACAAGAACTCCTTAAAATAAAATAAAATATTGTATGCTTTATATTATAGCTCCTGATTGATACAAGAAATTAATGTGGCAACAAAAATTACAGCTTTTATATAAGTTTAACTTTGCTTTTTAAGGCAGACCTACCTCTTTGTTGTAATATCTTGTAGTAAATGTAAGATCAATGATAAGACCTAGTTTGAATCCCTTCTTTTCAACAGTTTCTATAAGATCTGTAGGAGTGAAACGTTGTTCTTCAGCTACTCTCCTACACAACCCCTAAAAAGTACATTTGAAGTTTGATTCACTGTTGTACATAAAATATAATTAGGAATATTCTTTCTGGAAATTAAAACCCCTTCTGTCCAATTTACAGAAGACTGAAGTAGTTATCCGTTATAATCAGAATTGTTTAGAAAAGAGGTCTGCCAATACTTCACAATGGGGGGAAAATGGTTGGTCCCTTGAGTAAACCAAACACTATGGTTACAAACAAGGATAAATGGTTACAATCATCAGATCAAACATACCATGTGCAAGGGAACTCTAAATGCTATGAAACGTGTTCCATCAATGGGTTCTCCAACAGGAGTGTAATCTTCCCACCTAAAAAATAGATAAATGACAGTATTAAATTTATTTTATCAATGTTGATATGGGGATTTACAAGCAGACTCATCATAATATCTAACCAATATTCTTTCTTCCCAGATGACTTGTTTGTTTCTTTGTTTCAAAATCTATAATACACATGCCTGTTACATGATAAAAATGTATCATTGCATAATACATGAGAACTATTATCATTTATGTAAACAGATGCTCTTAAATTGGAATAATTTGGTTAAAACCTTCAAGGTGTGTGCCAATTCTGTGTGTAAGTCTAGCTGTCAGAGATTTCGGGTGACAGGTGTTGTCATGTAAGCATGCTACGTAAAGCATAAATCGTAAAGAAGACAAAAGTTTGGAAAATGTATCTTCCTAATGCTAAAAGATGCTTGTGCTCAAGCAGGTGTCACCAGATATGAGCCTTTTCTCGTTTGACCTTTTACCTATAGGAAGCCTTGTCTTTTTGTCAATTTACATTTGACATAATTCTGTGTCCACCCCCCCCTTTAATGAAATTAGAGATGCACTGATAATAATTATTAGGCCTTTATTTCAAAACATGGGAACTACCAGATTGAAACCCTGTCTGGGGGCCTGGTATATCGTACTTATATTTTTCTTCCACTTCCAGTAACAACTAACATACAAGCTTTAAAAAGAAACAGAATACGTTTATTGTATCAGTAGCTTGAGTAAGGCTAATGACATTGACAGTAATGAAGCCAGGCCAGATGCATTTTCAAACGGTATCGCAAATAATACTTGTAGAGCATTGGCCTGATGGACATCCTATTTACTTAATATTGTGAAATATATGAGGAATACGGGGAATATATACAGGATGGTATCATCCTTGGATATATAGGATGGTATCATCCTTGACTGAAATCTGTCCTGAGCTAATATCTGAACATTGATCAGGACGATTTCTGCAAAGTGTCTAACTTGCATTGAATCGCGATGAAAATCTAACTTTAAGTGGGGAAAGATGATCAAAGCTTGAAATAACAAGATCATCACATCTATGCAAAGTTAATTTGTGATAACATGAATATATTTACCCATCCGGTATTTTATTCTTGCCAGGCATTTTGTAATAAAAGATGATCTGTACTATCAATTTTAGTTGTATTTATTTTCCGGAAAACCGGATGTGCATGTGTGGTTATGTAAAGGTGGGATGACAATGTATTACTAACTTTTACGAGTTGATGTCATCCCATCTAAAGTGTAATTTTTTAATTGTGCATTGAATAAGAACAAATAATTTCATTCAGATGTAAATGAGAGTATATTTTAGACTATGTTCAGTGAAAACTAAAACGTGGCATGAAAGATTGGCGTGATTTTATTAGGAAACATAAGTGAGTGGAAAATGTCGTCTGCTAGGCCTAGAGTTGTTTTCACCAAACATATCAACAAAGATGATATAAAGTGCGTTTGGGCATTCATCAAGCAGACATACATGACAAGGGTTGTTTTTCGGCTGTTTGGTACTGGAAAAAAAAGGAAAAAGTAGAAGATGTTTTACAGTCAAGATATTCTCCAAAAACATAGAGGAAAATTTGGACTAATTTGGTGAGTGTATTGGTTATCAATATTATCCTTTTCTTTTTTTTTGTATTGTGATTTTTTTTCATCGGGTTCCCTGTAGCTGTAAATATATTTGTTACACAAAATGTATTGAATGTATGTCATCGAGTACTTATTTTATAACAATTTAGGATTGCAGCCACCCATGGAACTCATCTTACCAGACGAGATTATGAAAGTATCAATCTTGACAAAACATGGTAAGCATATAATGTATTTATATATTTAATTGCAATACTCACACTCAACATCATTAGAGAACGATTGAGCACAGCCAACTTTTTAAAATTGTGCTAGTGTGGAAAAAACAAACCCAAAAGCAATAAAAATTGAAATCTAAACATACAAATCTGGTATACTTACTGAGAGAAATTACAAGTAGTGATTTTTTAAATAATAGCTTAACAATAACATACAATTACATATGATCCTTAGGTAGTGAGAAAATTAAGGGGTAATATTGTACTGTTTATTATTTTGCTTGCAGTGGGGATATTATAAATTATATTACTTTGAGAGCTCCCCCGAGACGTCATGGTGGTTCTCGTCCAAGATTTTCCCTGTATCTTTCATCACAATTGATGTTTGGATGTGTCAAAATTCTGCACAGACAAGAACAGTATTTAATAGGTAAACAGTGTATACAGTTAGTTTTTTTATATCAAGATACAAGTACATCTTCTATATCATTTTCCTTGGGGTACTACTGCTTGACCAGGTTGTGTACTAAAACTATACTTATTTGTATTTTTCAGGATTATTTAAACTCTTCACAAAATTCATGTAAACCGTAATAAACAAAGGTATTCCAACTACAAAAATTGATTAACTTAAGTCTTTCAAGAAATGAAAATAGTCCAATAGAAAGTAAAACTCTCTCTATGCTCAGTATTAATGCATAGGTTTCAAACCACACTTCATACTTGAAAGTTATTCAATTTCTCATAATTTAAACTTTAAGATACACAAGGAATTATTATTTGTTTGAATTGAAATGAAAATGTGTTGAACAGCTTGAAACAATACGATTTCAGGTGATCTCACAGCTCTTTCAACAAGATGTGCTCTTATGATTTCTGCTACAGCTGAAATAGATCTTAAACCAGTAAACAGGTAAGCCTTGCAAAGTTGCATAATTATATTATATATATAATTCACAAAGGCAAATAACATAAACATTTACACTCTACTCACCGTTGCACTACAGCATAGCACACATTGTGTGTCTAAATAAGGATCAAAGTTATACTTTTATGAATTTATTTCATTTTTTACTGTAGGAAGGAGGCTCTAAGATCCCCAATTAATCAAGCAGATGCATTTGATCCAGATTTTGGAATATTACGTGGATTAGAAGTTGTAGATGTCCATGAGATACCAGATATTGTAAGTTGGTTTATGAGCCATTGAAGAACAAAACATATACCATTCTGAAGATCTATAATTTACTTCATAAGATTTTTTGGTATTATTCTAGGAATGTTGGAAAGTAGACCAACAATTGGGTGATCTCTCATATTCTTCTCCACAACATGTATCAGTAGTATCTACTCCTGTTCATGTATTTAGGGCAGGTTTGTAGAATAGTAAATACTAGTAGATTTAATTGCTGCTTTTGTGTTTTGTTTTTGTTCAGGTAGCGTTATTTTGTTATGACAGCATTGTCTTGTTCTTATTTTTAAGAATCACCTTAGTGTAAGAGATTCAAAATCAACATTCAATGCAAAGTCCTATAAAAACTTAAAAAGGAGAAAAGAAAAAATAGTTAAGTTCTCAAATTGAATTACTTTATTGTTTTCTGATGGTACTTTTTTCAATATATTCTTAACAATCAGAATTTAGAGATATTTTGTTTTAAGACTTTTAAGTTTCATGTTTACACATAGGCCCTACATCTCAAAGCATTGAGAGTCAATGTAACTATTGTTTTATTCAAGGTAAACATATAACCATATTGGGATTTATTTTAGAATTAGGCAGTCCTCATCAGTCTTCAGGAGAAGACATTAGATTAACAGAAAAATATGAATCACCTACAATTGAAGAGATACAGGTAGAGCATAAACTTTTAGACTACTATGAGGTACTTCTATGAGCCCAAAGAAAGTCTAAGAACTATATGTGAAAAAATCATAATAAATACTCAGATATAAGGATCTTTCCCAGAGCTTAAGGATTGTATCATGAATGAAGCTTGAGGTGTTTTTTCTTGTTTAAATTAATATTGTATTACTTTGGTAGAAATATGTGGTTTCTCCTTTAAAAAATTATTGACTATTGTTGCTTGATATTTCTAATGCAGCTTTCTCATTTATTATTTCTTGTAAGGTACCTGGTGAAACAGAGTTACCCCCTTTGGATGATGAAGACCCATTTAAACTTGTTAGAGATATAGCTGGAATGGAAATGGAAATTCCAGAAATTTGTGAAAAAGAAGATTTACATGCTGGAGGGGACGGACCAAATCCAGATGTAACAGGAGATCAAACTTTCATGGAAGTTGAGTATGTGAAATGAAAATTCTATAATTAGACATGACTTGAATAAACCAAGTGGACATAAAAACCCTTAAACTTGAAAGTTATGTATTTTTTGTCAAATTGAAACCATTTAAAGTTGATGTATTTACCATGAGACCATGTCTTTTGATAACAGACAGGTATTGTCACCAACAGAACGGACACCAGCTCCAAAAGCAGCTCCTGTGGAACCCCCTTCCTTTCACCAGCGCAGTGGTTTTCAGTCACCAGGTGTTACTCCTATATCTCCAGGAAGAAAACATATGAACAGAGAGGAAAAAAAGGTCCATTCACTGTTGTAGCATTGCTAAATATAGCTTATGGATTGACAACATAGACATTTTGTAATCCTTTGAATTTGATTTTACAACTCTCAGTAAAATGAAAATAATTGTCTCTTTTAACTATCAAAAAATACTGTTTTTGTTCATAGTTTAATAAAGTGTTAATTTTATCAAAATATTTCATCTTGATTGCAGAGAAAGTGGGCCCTTGATTTTCCACAAACATCTCCGGATTTAGTTTCCGTTCCAAAGAGAAGAAGAAAAAGGTTTCTAATTACAGATCATGATATTCAGCTTCCACGATCACAAGTCAGGGAAAACCTCTCCAACCCAGAAGAACTTCTTGGCACAAATGCAATATATGAATTTGAAAACAGAAACATGAAACATGAACCAGCATCCTCATTAATCGCAGCTCCTTATATGTCAGGTACAAATTCCATCAGTGATTTTTTAATTAAATAATTACATGAATTTTCATCATTATTTATAGGTAGATTGTATTTAATTGCCAGTCTATGGAAAAGTTATATGTGATTAATATCCCTTCAAGGTGAGGATTGTAAGGTGTTATCTCCTTGAATTTTGCTGATCTGCTTTTCACAATCTCATTTGAAAAAGTTTTAAAAAATAGAAGACTCAGGAAATGGTGGGATGCTAATTTGAAAACCAAACCTGAAGCATCAACAGAAGAGGAAGAGGATATTTGGACTGTTCCATATTTTCTTGCAACTAGTAGCAGTGATGGGGATTTGGAAGAAAGAACCATACATCAGAAACAAAAAGTATGGAATGTTTTTGACACTAAGCAACCGATTATATTATCTCTTTTTATTCAAGAATTACAGATTGATAATGGACTCCCCATCACACTGAAAATTGCTCAAAGAAATTGAATCCAACCTATAAACGTTTGAAATTCATTCTGCCTCATTTGCCATTTCTATTCTGTAAGCTCTCATAAATGTAGAAATTAGGATTTATAATATTTTATATTGTCACTTAAATGGACTTAGCATATATCAATATTCATATTCCATATTGAATTGTGTCAATTAAATTACAGTAATATCTCTAAGTTTTTCTTACAAGGAATCTGAGGAACATTTGATGAAAGACTCACAAAGAAAGGACGACACAAGTATAGAAATGGGTCGTGACACCTCAGGATTGGATAGAAGTAGAAAAATGAGTATGCCTCGTATGGGATCCCTTTCTTCTCATTCCTTAATTGAATCAGATCTTTCTTCAGCTTCAGACATGGAAACAAGCAGAAAAAGGTTAGTTCTCTTCTAAGATTACATATTTTGTTGGATTAGTATCGATTTTTTTTTAATACATTAATTTTCTTATATTTTGTCACAAATCGATTTTTTTCTAAAAATAAACAGATCTTCTCAAAGAAAGAGACATCGCACTTTTGGAGATGAAATGGAGTCACTAATAGAAAAGGATGAAACAGAGACAGCAGAAGAAGGTATATCCAAGCTGCAAGTTCTTCCAGAAGAGCAATCATTTGAACAAGCACCACAAAGTCCTAGTGTGCACAGAAGTGTTCACACAGACGTATATCACTCTGATTTAGAATTGCCGCCAATTGCATTTTCGTCTGGAGAGGATGAACTAGCATTCTCAAAAGAACTTACAATGTATCATCAAACTTTTTTACGGTTGGTTATTAAGTTTCACTTTCATTTCCATAATTCCGCATTAATGATTACTGAAAGATTAACCTTTCATTGCTTCACACAATTTAGAAGTATATATGAATAAATTGTATTTTTTTCTTCAGATCAGTCAACACATTGACTTCTAAGGGTCAAAGAGTGTCCTTCAAAGAAGTGTGTCCTATCAGTAACACAAAAAATCATGCTGCACATATGTTTGCTTCAATGCTTGGTAAGTATTTCCTTACCAATAAATTCTTAAATACTACATTTTTTTGTACTACTCAATCCTTTAAAATTAGCAAATAGCAATTTTCATGTTGATATAAGTAGTAAGTTTGATTGATCGTAGTTTTCTCTGGAAACCATCATTCTTGTATTCATTACTCCTTCAACAAGATATAATATCTATTTGCAGATCTCTGCAAGTCTGGGACAGTTGTTGCCGAACAAAACGTTCCATATGGAAATATTATGTTATCAAGAGGTGTGAATTTCTGAAAGCAAGATGCTGGATAAATAAAAAAAACTTGTCTGCCTGGAGGTCAATAATTGCATAACGTAGAAAAAATACATTGAAAGACAAAAAGAAAAAGGTTATTTTTGATACTTTTATTTCTTTAACTTTAACACATCTATTTATCCTGTAAGTCTCTTGTTGTGTATTAAGTTTTTCATTTTTTTGCTCATACTTTCTCTACCATTATATATAATGCTCCTACTTATATTATATGTGCCAGCAAGATAAAATACCTATTACAAAATAATGATGAATGAAATGCCAAGTTATCATGAAATATGAAATGTTGATGATATACCATACAAAAAATGTCCCAGCAAGATTCAAATTGCAAAACTAGCCAAGACAATCATGTAAGAAAGAAACATATTATTTTTGATATTTTCATTTGTTCACTTTACATCTTTTTATCATGTCTTTATATAATTATATGAAGTTTTTCAATTATATTTGCTAATACAATTTCTACTTTACAATGCTCCTTTTTATATTTGTGCCCATAAGGGCAAAATAACTAACAAAATTACAATACTAGAAAAGAGAATGAAATGCTAAGAAATCATGAAATATGAAATGTTTATAATGTACATGTGCTTCATCAAAATTGGTGTCTGCCTTCTATTTCAACTAAGCATGATTTACCATATTTTAATGCTCCAACTTATATTATATGTGCCAACAAGGTAAAATACCTATTTCAAAATTATGATGAATGAAATTCTAACACTGACATTGGTAACCAATGAAATATATTTGCAAATGGTAAATTATAAAAGACTGATTGAATCATGGAATGAAAAGATAGCTGACCTTTGTTCAAGCAACACATTAAATTTTGAAATATTTCTACAAAATAATGCACACATTTTTCAAAGAGAATGCTAGTATTTCTCAAGAATGAAGTAAAATTTGGAGTGAACTGCTTGTTATATTGTGCATGTACAATAAATTATGTTTAAAGTAAACATTTATGTGTATTTTTGAAGTTATTGCTAATTGCATAATCCTTTTCTAATACCCTTATTAACAATTATCGTATCTGCAGTTTCATAAAACATTTCTTTGAATAAAGAATCACAAACAATGTTCAAAAGTTTACATGTAGCCTCTCAAATACGGAAGGTAAGTAGATACTCTGGATACATTTGAGTGTCATTGAAAATTGCAAACATTTCAGGATTTCTCTCAGAGTCTACAGTAGATTCATATCTAGATGATGGCTGTAAGGCATTCTTTGGAGGAGGTGCTAGTAATTCAGGTGTTCCACTTGTGTATTCTCCAGTTAGAACCTGGGCCAAATATACATGTTTTAGTCCAAATGAACATGTTTTTGCATATGATGATGTTGAACATTCAGCATCTCTGGCAAAGTAAATGCCCTTTCCCAAACGGGATCCTGTGAATAGAAAAATAAAATCTTCATGCAAAACACAAGAGCACCTAGAAATCATGTAATAGAAAAAAATCACTTCTAATTAAATCAAAATGCCTCAGAAAGAAAGTCAAACTAGTTTCATTTTGTTTCACATCTCTGAATATATGTCTTGTAATGATAAACAAGAATTAAAGATCAAGTACCATGACATTTCCCTGCATAATTCCTATTAAATCCATTTCTATTGATATCATCTGTGTTTTCTGCAGCTGTACCATGCCATAATTCTCTAACAACTTGAGGGCACTTTCCTCCTAAGGTCTTTTCAAGCATCCTTTTCTTTATCACAAACTGGCAGTACAATGCTGGATTTTGAATACGCTTAATCTGAAAGGAAAGTTTATGATGTACACCTAACACTCATTGGACAAAAACCTTGAGAACATGCTACATGTACTCCCACAGATCTGTTAGAGAAATAATCTTTTATGGAGAGACTGGAAAGTTACTGAATTTGACTTACCGATACCATTTTGGTCAAGTTTTTGACAGTAGATGTGAATTTGTTGTACACATTCTTAAATTCTTGGGATGTTTCACTCAAAACAACTTCTCTGACCTCAAATTCTCCAATCTTGCCATGCCAGTGGGTAGGCAACATTCCATCTGAAAAATGCAATCAGCTATATTAACATTTTTCTTCCATAAATACAAATTCATAAGGCTTTAGTTATTTCAGAAAAGGTAAAATTGCTTTTGACTGTAGGTTCAAATGGCATACCAAATCAAAAGATTTACTAATAGAAGGTTAAACTTTTTAACATTTTTAAAATATCTTTCATAGAGTATGAGTTAACTTACCAATTTTTATGTCATTCGATGGGGCATCCTAGAAAAGAAAGATAAAATGACAAATGTTACAGTAACTATCATAAATCAACTACAAAGTAGGTTCACTGCTATTTCAACATCAGGTATAGGCAGAGGTCGATTTACTTGAGGGACCGGCCGTTTTTGCCTCATTATAAAGTATAGGGTGGGACCTTTAGACATTTTGACATTTAAGCAATTTTCTTAATAATAAAGTTTGCGGGTCCTCCTGAGAAAAAAAAGTAAATCATAATATAAATTCTTAAATGCATTACCTTCTCTTCAACTAGCTTTGTTTTTCCTTTGATTTCAGCAAGAAATGCTTCTTTAAATTGTTCAACCATTTTAGGTTGAAAAACCACAATGCGAATAAGCTGTATATTGTCTGGATGTCCAAGAATATATTCTCTAAATGTTTTACTCATAACCTCTGCAATATTTTCTGTAGATTGTTGTTTGGCACCTAACAACAGAAATGTATTATAAGAGAGACTGATAGAACAATTACACAGTGTTACAACAAAGCATCTATAATCAAAAGTCAATTTTGTTATGAAGTCATTAGTGACCCTTTCTGTTATAGTTATGTCTATATAAGATAAAGAGCTATTAAATTTCGTTCTTAGATTTATGGATCTTTACAAGTTCCTTGTCAATTGAATATGCACTACATTCTCACTACTTTTACTTTTGTTTCATCTGACACAATAAAATTCTACAAATTTACCTGTTCCTAAAATTGGAAATGCAATTGAGTCAATCATTATCTGTTTGTCAGCTTCTGCTAGTCCTTTTTTGATGATGTCAGACCAGCAAGCTTGATTTTTCGACCCATGCAGATGGATGACATGATCACACTTAAGGCGACCAGCCCTTGTTATAGCAACATTATCAACCATGGAACCTACCATTAGAGTTTGTTGGAATAGGAAAAATAAAATTATAGATACATTGATCCAAAGCCTGGTCTATACAATCTTTTTTTTTTTTTCATAAAGAAAAATTGCAGGTTTGTTGATTAATGTTGACCAACCAAGTGGAGTAGTGAAGACAGGCTTAAGGCCACATTTTACTACATTGTACATGTATATTGGATTCGTTTGATTTAAAACTTTATATATATAGTTAACTCTCTTACAAACAGGTATCAAGTTCATTTCAGTATGGAAACTTATATATCAGACACATAATGAAATTACTAGCACTGCTACTTTAAGATTTCATTTTCACACCTTGAAGATTACATTCAGCTTGAATGATTTGTCCTCCTTTGGCAAGAATTGCTTTGGAAACAACACCTGAAATAAAGTATTTATAAGTTAAAAATATGAAAGTAAGACAACAATATATGCACATAAAATGTTTGAAAATCAGAGAATTAATAAAGGATTTTTCATTTTTTTTCAAAATCATTTTTCCTGTTCACACCAAGCAGGTATTGGTAATCTTATAAAAAAGCAAAGCCTAATCTGAAACTGATTATTTATTATCTCCTTTTGAAAGAACATTTTCCATGTTTCTTGAACTGAAACTTAATTAACACATTTATACATGAAAATTAATTTTAAAAAAAATATCTTGCCTCCAAATATCTTGTTAAAAATAAATGTTTTAACATAAAAAAAAGTACCTCCAGCTTGTAAATTCAGATTTCCAGCAGTACTGTTTACAATAGCATTGACAGTCTCCTCTGTAATATCACCTGCAACAATTTCTATCTCAGCTGAGAAACCTTCATATTGCACAGTAAATTGGTGTTTATTCTGAGACCAATACTTTTGACCCTCTTTTCCGCATTTATTTTTCAGCAATGCTGTTGAGGAAATGATAAAACTAAATAAGTAAACATTGCAATTTTTTCACCACCCAAAGATTTTTAAATCCTCATAAATGTGCTAGAATTGTGAAAAATATATGTACCATGACTGTATCTATAGTGTATTTTACAATTATCAATTCTATCTTTAGAGATAATCTAGTGTTTCGGTGGAATATACTGGGGAACGGCCACTTTTATCCCCCTTATATTCTAGAGTATTGTGTAATCCCCCTTTAATTTGCAAATCTCGACATTTCCATTATGGAATTTTTATACAGTACCCAAGGCAATTGTTATAAAAATGTCAATATACATCCAGCAATCATCATTATCATGGGTGGAAAAAAAATCTTACCTCTAAGAATAAGTGTTGGTTCTACTCTAATTATCTTATTGTCTGGCTCTGTGTCTGCTTGTTTGATATCAGCAGGCTTTTTCCCTGGGACTGGCCTCGTGTCTGCTGGCTTGATATCAGCTGGCTTCTTCCTTGGGACTGCCACTGTGTCCTACAATATGGAAAAATACTGAATAACTTATGTTTTTCCTTTACCACCATGTCTATTTATAATCAATCTCTGAATGCCATATCAATAACCTTTGTATTTTACTCTAATTTGTTAGTCATTGGGAATTAATTTTGTTTAGTAGCACTGCTCGTTTATATTAACAAGAATGTGATAAACAGTCCCCTATGGTAGAACAGCTCATGCTGAAGGCCACCCTGTAAAAAACATTTTCCAAATTAAATTGAATTTAAGTTTTGTATCTTTCAGCAGCTAATAAAAAAAAAGGGAAAGAAACATTTAGATATAAAGTTCATATTTTGAAGCTATAGACATGCTCTAAATTTAGATTGCTTTTGTATTTTGATATCTTATATTTAAAAAATGAAGGGGATAATTCAAATTTTGTAAAAAAGTTTCTTTTTTTTAACATAACAACTCTTTATATATTTTTCATAAATTGTATAAAGGAAAATAACCTTTCATTTAGGTTAATGTACACAAGGAAGTGCAGAAATCAAAAACATATACTTTTACTGGTCAAAAATGTATTTTAAAGTGGTAAATGAGCTTTTTAGTAAATTAAGTTTATAATTGTACTTTGATAGCTTGAAAATGGAAGGAGTTGATTCATCGTAAGTTAAATTATTTTAATTATTTGCAATGGGGGGGGGGGGGGGTTATTAAAATTGAACTTTTCTCTTGGAATCAATTGATGCTATCATATTTGGATGCCTAAACCTTATTATTTTTTACTTACAGTGTGTATTGTACAACCACCATTTTTTCTTTTCCTACTTGTAGTTGACCGCAAGTTTACTGTACTCGTCTAAATATAAAGATAATAAGGAATATAAAATCAATATACAATTTGAATTAAACAGTATGTAAACAAAGTCAACTTTAAAAGACAACAGTAAATTGATAATACACAGTACAATCATTATGAATCTATTTATTTTGGCAGCAAAATCATGGACCCGTAATTTATTTTATTTTTTTGAGGGGAGGGGGGAATTTATATTATAATTGGTTTTTTTCCCTATGAGTAATTACTCACTACAAATATTGTGGTTCAAAGAATATGTTGAAGGATTTCTTTAAAACTTAAGGGCTATATTCATTGAAATTCTTTGATGCTATAATATTTGGGTGCCTAAACTTCACTATTTTTCACTTACAGTTCCACTGCATATTGTACAACAAGCATTTTTTCTTGTCCTACTTGTAGTGGAGCGCAAGTTCATTGTACTCATCTAATGATAAAGAGAGTAAGGAATACAAAATTGTTACTTTCGATTCACAATTTGAATTCAACATTATGCACACAAAGTCAATTAAACACAATAGTAAAACTTTATAATACAACGGGAAATAGATAGTACACATTACATTTACAATGATTGGCAATGATTAACTTTCAATTCATTTTTGCAACAAACATTAAAAATTGACTTGTATTTGAATTAAACATTATGCACAGAAAGTAAAACGAAAAACAAGAGTTAAACTATTCTTACCTTTCCTTTCATCAAATCTGCAAGCTTTGGGGGCACTGCTACTAACATGTAACTTGACCAGCGAGGAAAAGTGTCACCTTCTTCTTGAACTTTATTAATAGAGTTCTACAGATGCACGGGTGGATTACCAAGCCTTATGACAGGTTGTAAATGTTGAGGGCACTGCAATCAATATGATGTTCAATAAAGCATCATAAATATAATGTGTGATAAAACAACATCGAAAAGACTAACAACTTTTATTCTAACATAGAAAAATTATCTAATCTAGATTACATTATAATATTTGACACGGACTACTTAATAATGCGGACATATACAGCTCTTCGGGGTTCATTATGTATTCTAGCGAATTATCATCAGCAGACAGTAAAAACTAAGATTAAGAATGCTTACGTATTTCTTTCAGTAAGGTGCTAACAAGGCGTGCCACAATCGTCAAACGTTTTTACACACCTTATCAATGATAATATCAATCAAAATCGATCGGCGTGAAGTGTTTTCAGCTGGCAGCTGACAATATTTGAATCTATTTTCTTTAACACTATACATGTATTTCCACAACATCAATTAAGAAATCTCTCTACTTTCATGTATTTTTTTTTATCAATTTCTAGTTTAAAAGAAACAAATTAAACACAAAATGCAGTTTTATTCTTGCATATTCCTGGTAAAAGTAACAAAATCTCTCACAACAAGATTAAAGAACATGAAAATCTCTTGCAACAAGATTAAAGAACATGAATCGGTATTTAGAATGTTGCCAATAAAGTCATGTTTTTATTTGAGCAGGTCTAAAATATGTATAAATAACCCCAAAAGGACACATCAAATTCACTGTTTTAAATTCATATTTGACATTGTCATATGAGATTGTCTCAGGCTTCAATAGTACAGATACATGGAAAATCATATGTCTCCTAAAAGTGTATTTTTTACTAAAAATGTACCAAAATTGTTGAAACATAACAAGTTAACATGGGCCTCCATAAATATTGAAATATTATACTTTTTCTATCTTAAAAAAAAAAGACTTTTTATTTGTTCTTAGCATTGTAAGGAAAAGAAAGTCAACATCTTGAAGACTTCCCTTATTTTCTTCAAAAAATATATAAAAGGTTTTCAAACATATAAAACAAATATTGATCTTTTCATTTATGGCCCTCATTTATGAAAAAAAATAGATTCAGAATTTCAAATATTGCCAATCGAGTCGCGTTTTGATCGAGTAGGTCTAAAATGAGGGGGGTGGGGTCCTTGGGAATTGGGATTTGGCTTTTTTAATTGTTTGGGACTTTGCATTTTCAGATTTAATTACTTGGGATTTGGGATTTACCTATTCTTTGGGATTGGGATTGGACATTCTAATTTTTTGGGATTTGGGATTTTGCATTTGAATTCTATGGGATTTGGGATTTGGGGGTGCCCTTATTTGATGTTTGATTTTT